>OMOT01059566.1:0-15815 GCA_900312575.1 Acanthochaenus luetkenii | reverse complement strand
ACATGGTGGCTGCAGCCTGACGATCTACAAAAAGTTGACAATATATTTTTAGCTAAGCAATTATATTTTATTTATTAGCCTATTCATAATAATTCATTATTAGCCTAGCTAACGCCGTATATGTGGCTCATACGGCTTACCTGCAGTGGACGTGGATGGAGATGGAACACTGCGGGCAAAGCCGTCGAAAACGGCGCATTTCTGCAGATTCACATTATGTTTCGCCAAAAGATGTTTCGCCAAATTACTTGTATTGCCACCCTTACTGGCAAATGTTTTGTTGCACGTGTGGCAACGTGCATTGTCGTCATCAATTTTAGTGAAATCTAGCCAGGCTTTCGATCGTTTCGTTCTCTCCGCCATGATGAGTAGAGCTGTGTGTGTGCTTCCGAACTCAAGTTGTGTGTGTGTGTAAGAGCACAGAGCAGCTCTGCCCCTCGCGCAGAAAGAGAGAGACAGAGACATAGAGAAAGCGGCAAACAAGATTATGTTTGCGACGTTTAAACACATTTGCCACAATATAATCCATAATTTCTCGAGTACCGATAGCAGAACCGATAACATCGGATCTTATCGGTACTGTGTATTTTTACTAATTTAGAACCGGTTCCGTTTAGAACCGGGTTTAGGCATTACAAAGGTATCATTTTTTTCCATTCTACAGCTTGTAGTGGAGTGGAGCTAGCCAAACATGTTAAAAGTCAACATAGCAAGCATCATAAATTGACAACATGATAGGTCAAAATGCAAAATAGATGTTTAGATTAAGTACACATGTGATCAAAAAATAATGTAGCATGGATACGAATCTGAGCGAGAGATAAACATATACCCTACTAGTGGGATTTTCCAGTGTAGCCCGGTCCCTTTTGTATGTGCCCTGTGTGTATCTGTAGCTAATTCCCTCCCTAGCTTGGTTTACTGAGGTTTCTCAACCTTGTGTGTGTGTGTGTATACAGGTTTTGCAGCTGATTGAAGAGCGAACGAACATTTGCAAGCAGATTCACCTCCCAGCCCAGAGTGGGAGCAGCCAGGTCCTCAAAGCCATGCGCCGCGGGTAAGAGACCACTACACTTGACTTTTCTTTGGCAATTGAATTTTGACTTCTGTGGAACAGCCTCTTAAAATGTGAGCAGATGTTCTTATAAATGGTCTTTTCCACAATGTGCAGCTACACAAAAGAGGCCTACCTTGACCTTGTGGAGAACATCAAGAGAATTATCCCAGGTAGACTAAATCTCAACTCAAGCTATAATAGATGTTCTGTAGCGCAAGATGAAATGACAAACACCAGTGATATTGAGTTTCTTTCATTAATTTATGTCATTGCTCCAATACTTCTGACCAGCTTAGATTGTTGTTCAGTGCACGAGTCATTAAACATGTAATAAAAGCTTCCTTTCATTCAGAAATCCTATCAAACATCTTGCCTCAGGCATCCTTTTCACTCTGAAGCTACATTCCATTTATACAAACTGAACGATATCCATGTGTTATGTACCCATAGCTTTTGTTTCCTTGTTTCGATATTGGTTACACTAGGATTAACGCCTTTAAACATTTATTTGAGCGATAATCTTCATCAAATGAAAACGTCCCAGTTAGCTTGCACTTGTTGGATTTTAGGAAGTTGTCATCGAAGGGGCAATTACCCCAAAAGTCAAGTCGCACAATGGAAAATGGCTTATTGATCATATAATGTAGAGGTCTGGGGATTGAAAGGTAATGTGTGGTCCACGTTTAACACGTTTAACATGTTTGACATGTTAAACGTGTGTCTCAGGGGTGAGCCTCAGCAGCGACTTCATCTCAGGCTTCTGTGGTGAGACGGAGGACGACCACCAACAGACTCTGTCTCTGATCAGAGAAGTGGGCTATAATGTGGGATTTCTTTTTGCATACAGTATGAGAAAGGTTAGTCCTCAGGTATTTCTAATTTGTTTTTCACCACAAAATGCTTTGTATGAATATTTCAGAGTTAAAGCAAGGCTATTAAGTACATGTATGTGTTGGGCTTTGTCTGGTTGTCATCCGCAGAAAACCCACGCCTCCCACAGTCTGCAGGACGATGTGCCAGCGGAGGTGAAGCGGCGGAGGTTGGAGGAGTGTATCAGTGCATTCAGAGAAGAGGCTGCGAGGGTCAATGCCGCCCTCATCGGCAGCACACAGCTTATCCTAGTGGAGGGAGTGAGTACTAACAAACATGACTAGTATATACCTAGTTTATACCTTTATTACTCCCTGGGAGCTGTTTTGTTGCACTACCAAAACTGACAGCATCCTTTCTTACCTTCAAAAAAGACAACTAGAAAATGCGCTCAGTAGAATGCAAACCTCCACCAAGGAAGCCATCCAACTTATATAGTTTCCCCGTTTATAACACTACTTTGAAAGTATACGGCCGTATGAGAGTAAAATACGGGAAATCACAGCTGGATATGATCGCTTCTAATGCAAGAGGCTGATTCTTCTGTGTCTTCAGCCATTTAGAGACTTGAGACAAATTTGCAAAAGCGGCTTCTTAACCCGTGAAGTATTGTGCCTAGCCCTTCTCTCTGACAGGTTTTGGTATAATGCCGAGGAACCTTATTTCTGAAGGTCTACATGACCTGCGTGTGCGGCAGCGTAGATGCTACGTCATCAGCGAGGCAGCATTAGCTGTAGCTCCCAGCTCCCTAAAGCTGCGTTTTGAGCTTTACTGGAACTTTTATGGGATTGTCGTCATGAGAAAGTAACTTCTGCCATTTCTTGTTAAAGGAAGCTTAATGTGAGATGACAACTGCTAATCTTGAGAACAATGAATTGGGGGATGGGGGTGGGATAATTGTAGTTTTTGGATAATTCGGCTTCAATCTAATATTTGAAGGGGATGATTACAACTTATTTCCTTGATTGGTCCCTGTAAAATTATTGCTCACATTTCTGAGTGGTTTACATTTTTGTGCAGGAGAGTAAAAGGTCTGCCAAGGACCTGTGTGGGAGGAGTGACGGCAATGTGAAGGTGATTTTCCCCAAAGAGGATGTTGCTCTTCAGTCTGCAGACTCAAACTCTGCCCCCGTCAGCCCTGGAGACTATGTACTGGTGAAGGTAGGTGTAGGCTTTTGGTTCATATGATTACAATGTCAAAAGGCTCCATCTCTAAAGAATATGGACTCATTCAGCAATTTGTTTCAAATATTGGGCATTCACTTATGCTCTTGAACAGTTTGACTTCGAGATGGAGGTGGAAAATATGTTTGTCAAGTTTGTCTTTATTAGTCACAATTTAAAATACAAGTGTGTTTTTGTTTTCAACCTCACACACTACAAATGTAGGTAAACCTTTAACAGGCTCATGTAAAACTCATTTGTCTGGCTGTCACACACTGGCAGCCTCTGTACAAAAAAAGTCTGATCATACAGTTCAGCTTGACATTTATTTTCTTAATCGAAAGACCACTATAATGGAATCACAGATTGGAGCTTCAAGGCGGTATCCAGTACTTTAAAATATTGATTCAGTCAGTCAGTAATTTATTCTTTCATTTTGTGTGTATGCTTTGTTGCTTTGTCTTGTGTCCCATATAGATATTGTCAGCCAACTCCCAGAGCCTGAGAGGCCGAGCCCTCAGCCACAGCTCCCTGAGACACAATGAGAGGCTGCTTAGTCACCAGCTTGATGGACACGTGACTTCAGCTTGACTTACAGGCTGTAACCTGTTATCTTCACTGAGATGATACTACTATTACTGAAACATGCACCTGACACCCACAGGAAACAGGCTCTTATATTTGGGGAAAATTGGCACTCCACCCTCTTTTCTCCACTCTGACCCTTGCAAATTTTAGGTTTGTTGGAGTGCCGTAATTATGGGGACTTTGGCCATACAAAAGGCATGCTGGACTGCTATGCTGGTGTACAGCTTGAAAACTGATGATAGATTATGTATGATGTATGAAAACAAAAATAAGTAATAGAAATGTGTAACTTATACAACCAGCATTAATTCGAATGTACATATTGAGCTACTGAAAAAACGGAAAGCTATTTGTTTGTTTTTGTTGTAGATTGTACAGTGTGGTGAACACGTAATACTATGGCCAATTTGAACTGCAGTAAAAAGGTAATGTGTCAAAACATTTGTAGAATTGCCCTGTGAGCAATGTCAGAAATACCGATGCAATGGCATAGAGGGAGAGCAAAACAGTAGTGTATTAGAGAGAAATAGCCTGAAGTCAGCAGCAGACGGTGCTGTGATCTTTGCAAGGAGCATGTTATTAAAAAACCATGATTGTGGTGACAACATACCCAGTCCTGCAGCATGCCCCCTATTACCACAGGATTGCAATAACACGGTAAGAATAGTTAGCTGCACACGACCCAGTTTGCATGAACCCCCCCAAATTGAATTCATATGTACAGATTTAACCAAATTAAAATAATATAAAAACTGCAACGAGGATAAAGGTCTGGAGTGATATCCCCCATTTAAAACGCATCCCGGAGTGCTGCATTCATTAGGCCTGTAGGAAAAGTAACACTCGTGTCGTGTCTTTCAGTTCTTGCTTTAGGAATTTGTGTGTCTGTCGGATAGTTTTTCCCTGGCTGCCATTGTTCCTTCATGGTGGCTTAAACCAGGGCAGAAATGAATCCTGGGGGTTTCCAAAAATGCCGATCATCCTGTGAACTGAACGTCTGTCCCAATCAGCATATAGCCCTGGAGAGGAAGAGAAAGCACAGCAGCAGTTGATAACAGGATGGAGATCATGGGCTCCGTTGATCATTCTTGATATTTAAGTTCATAATGTCTTATTAGCCCTTATGACTATCCCCATCTTATTATACACACATTAGTTAAAATAACATGCAGGTTTTTTTTTGAAAATAGTGAGTTTCTGACCTTCAGGACCTGAAGCTGAGTGTTCACAAGCTTCATCTTTCCAATTGTAGGAAGTGGATATCCCACCTCAAACTGAGCTATGAAGCACAATACGCACACCAACTAGTCTCATTAATGCAATGTGGCAAACACTTGATAATGGTATTAATTAAAGGCATTTCAGTTTTATTAGTGCAGTGGAGAGGGACAGGAAACATTGGGGAGCCCGACAACTTTGTGCGTACGTGACATGTTCCTGGTGTGTATGTAAATGACACAGGAAGTGCAAAGACACACAGACAGAGCTCACCGTTCACCCTGGGTATCACCGCCACTTTCAGGACCATTTGGAAGATACTGTCAAGGGATCTGACCTGTTGGGTGCAGCTGGTTTGTTAAGATGACACGGCTCAACATGGTCAAGATTCATTTTGCAGACTGCGACTCATTTTAGAATGCGGTTCTCACCTGAAAGTCTCCCACGTAACTTGTCCCCAGGGTCATAACCATCCTGCGCAAATTGGGCAAAATTAGTGCTGTGATGTTCACCTTCGGAAGGACCGTTGCCCCCATTTTTATCTTCTATGAACAAGCAGTCTTTTGTAGAAACTCACTTGTTCAGGGTGACAGATCCAGCCAGCTGCGTTCCTGTCACATACACTCGAGCGCTGACACTGGCCTCCTATAGAGACAATTGGTGAGCTTAAAGAAATCATTAAAGAACATGTTGCCCAATTGACTTGAGTAACTCAATTTAAGCCCAGTTTCCATGTCTGAAAGAACACGTGCTGACAGTGCTGTATACTGAAGCATGTAGTACAGTATGTGTACTAGGCATGCTGAAGCCTAAATGCTGATTTGTGTCTAGAATCACAGGTTGATTTGACTCATGTTTTTGGGGGGATTCAGTGTACTTATCAGCACTGTTTTTGGTCATGCCGTATGTGTAATATACCATGTTTAGTAGAAAGAGAGGGGAAAGTGTAGTGTTGGGCTGGATGGCGTAGGCCGTCACTGTGGCAGTGGCCTGAAGGGTCACGTTGCTGGGTTCAAAGGTTATGATGGGATCCTTCACTGACTTCACCAACAGTTTCATCATCAGCCCTGGGAAACGTTTGGCAATCTGAAAAACATACCACGACGTCTGCTGAAGAGCTGCAGAGGAGGCTTATACTTGTTATGAAATACACTGGGACACGGGGCCTACCTGTGGGATGAAGGCTCCGAATGTTCTGGTGTTCAGTCGGATGGGAGATTTTGGCGGGATCTGTCGGGGCAGAGTCTCTTTAGATCAGTGTGTCACCGTGACAGTGAATTTATTAGGGATCAGAAGGATGTGGCTCACCATGTCATCAGTAATATACAAGCTGAGAGCTCCAGCTTTGTTGTACACAAAGGCTGCAGAGTTGAAGGTGAAGGGAGACATGGCAATGTACAACATGTTGTTGACCTGGGGAGGCAGGGAGAAGGGTGTGGGGGAGAACGGAGGCTCCTGGTGCTGCCCGATGTTGTAAAATTCTCCCTAAAGAGCAGAGAGAGAGATAGAAAGGGGAACAAGAGACAGGAATTACAGTCACGTTGACTGATGGCATGTGACACACTTTGACAATCAGATTCGTTGTGATCAAATTACTGTTGCCTTGCCTCCCATTAGTTTGAGCCTTAAGATATTTCAGAACTATAGACATAGTCATAAAAGCACAGAGGCTAACCAAGCCCGACTCCTCACCTTCAAGCTGAAATCTATGGAAGATTTTGAAATAGCGGGCGATGAAACCATGGAATATTCAATCTCTGCATACTTGTCCACCTGGGCTAGAACTGCAGTATGTTGGAAATTGATTGGCACGTATTCAGCATCAATGGCACATTTCAACATACAGATTCAAGACATACGTATGTTTGCCACAAACATTATGTTTTACCATTGAGGGTTTTCAGGCGAGGGTTTATATCAGATACTGCATTGGCCACCAGAGGGCAAATCTGCAACGTAAAAGAACAGAGAACCTCTTGAAAAAAGTAACACCTGCTGTTACACAAGCTTTAAAAGCTCCCAAAGGGTTATATAGCATTTTGAAATCAAACCCTTTGTTTCTTATCGATGAACACAACAGGAGTGGAATGACCACCACTAATCTTTTGTCATGTTGTTACCTCATCAGAAGGAGCAGTAGATAAAGTTACTGTGACGTTATGTCTTTCTGTCAGATCTGAAAGACCGATGTCTTGTGCTGTCTGTCACTTAGTTACGTTAAAGTGAAACCTCTCCTACATGTTTGCTTGATGGCGGAAGAGTGATCACATAAAAGAGTATTCATGTGAATAACCCTTGTTTGCCCTCACCTGTTTCTGCACTGCATTACGCAAGGCCTTGTCAATGAACTTCCTGAAGAGGTTGTATAGCCAGCTGAAAAAACAACAACCAGGGACCACATTTACTGTGTCGGCAGGTCAGGGTGTCAAACATGACAAGTAAAGCTGGGAATTCACACGGCATGCTTCCTAAATCCATTTCTCCACATGCGTTCAACATTACAGTGCATAGCAGGGTTGGTTGTACCTGGCTCCGCTGTGGAATTTGATGCTTACACTGCCTACAGTAGCCACACAGTTGACACTACTGATCGCCGGTCGGCCCGTCTCATCAGTCTTGACGGAAATACTTGTAGTGATAGTGAGTCCATTCATTCCCAAATCAAAAGAGCCGCTGTCCTTTCTATTGAGAGAGAGAGAGAGAGAGAGAGAAGTCACTGCTGCAGAGGGAATTTCTCACAAATGCCCCTGCATGGATCCAATTCAAGTCTGACTCACATAAATCTGAAGTATCTGACCCTCCAGTTTCCATGCAGACTGATGAAGGCATTACTGATAGACAGGCTGACACCAGTCCCCGGCACCAGGGCCAGCGCAGACTTTGGTAATCCCAGATTCACTATTTGCATTCTGTAATATACAACATAGGGTTATGGAGGTAACTGATGCCTTTATACAATGGCAAACGGTTTTCAAAAGAGTTTATAATAGCGGTGACTAAGCAGTGGTCTTACCTTGACAAACTGTACTGGACCTTGCCAATGGGAGCCACTCTTTGTGTCCCTGAAATATCTGGGACCTTGATGGTTTTGAGTTTCTGCTGGAGAGATTCCATCCCAATCTGTTTGCCTGACCAAAAAGGCAAGCATTGAAAATCCTGTATGTAATTTATGTTTGACCCTGGAGAAATGAAAGGTTTCCAACTGGGACCAGTTTGCCACAAACCTTACCATATCCAAGGCCTTTCTCTGTTAGCTTGACCTTCACACCAGCGTTGGCGCTAAAGGTCATGGGGATGAAAGCCACCAGAGCCAACCAACACCATGGGAACATCTTGACTGTTGTGAGATAAAGAGGACAAGATCATCATCGAGACTGATCTCTTGTGACATAGGGATTTACAGGGTTCAGGTGTTTTGCTATGCTGCTAAGATTGTTTGGGGAGCAATGGATGGAGGCTTCCTGTTTTAGAGGAGAGGTTTGGCAATATAGTGTGTTAGTTCTTCAGTCTGGTCAGTGACCACTGGTCACTGCACTGCATGCTGAAGATTGTAGAAAGTTCATCACCTGACTTTTTGTCACAGTCACATGACTGTACAGGGGGATTTTTTTGCAATGGATAATAACTATTGTGCTACATGGAGTTTCCTCATTTCAGTGGCTTCTCCTCAGAGCACAGTCCTTCTGTTGTAATGTATTCTCCATGATCAAGAGAATCTAAGGGGCTGGCTCTGCATACAGTCCATCAGTTATTTTTTTTAAACAATCAAGGCCACCCGGAGGCCTGAAAGACCATAGTCAAGTCCTTGTGGTGGGGGTTCCTGATTAACTTTAGTCCTGTGAAAGAGCTGACTGTCCACGCTGCAGATAAAGGCACATGATCGCATGATAAGTCAACGGGCAAGCTGGAGTTTTATTACATTACGGTGAGATTAAAGCCCCACTCCAGAATTTGAATAGGTATTTTTCTCACCGTAGCTTGTTACAGATCTTGATTTACAGATGGAAAATATTCCTCTTGAAAGATTCATAAAAGTCATTGTATCTCAAGACACAGATCAAGTGTTTACAATGCAAACAAACCCTTTTATGGCTTTAAAGCTCATATTCAGCTGTCGCACACTGTTTGTCCGTCATCAAAAGCGCTGTAAATCGATTTGAGAATGAAGAAATATCTCCTATACCATGCTTTTTGGGGCTGTTCAGATATTAGGATGTTGCATGTTTGGATCACCTATTGAGGCTTTGAAAGTAAACAGTAGGCAGACTGACTTAATAAATCACAGACATGTGACTGTGGGTGGAAACGATGGAAAGCTGCAATTTGAGGAAGTTTCTATGTGGATCAGATGTCGGCTTTTACCCGGATACAACTTATCAGCATACTTCACGAAAAGTGTCTCTAATATGTACCACATTCAGTGTACATCTCTGAAGTAGTTACAGTACACACGTTGGCTTCCACACATGGTCAATCTTCAACAAAAGAGAAACACCACAATGAAAGTGAAAGCAGAACAGCATGACCTCGCCCTCCAACAGAACAAGAGAACTGTTCATACCAAAATCAGTCTTCCCTAGTCAAGAACACAAATTAGAATTCAATGTTTTCCTAGTACAAAATGACTCATTCATATGCCATTACAAATATATACATTTCCTTTAATCCATGGCCACACGTAAATGACGAGGTATGTGTATTGAATGTTTGTACTATCATTAACGAGACAGAATGGCAAAATACAAATTATAGTACGACTTTTGAGGACAAATCTAAGAAAATCCCCAGAAAATGTGCGTGAATGAGGCCCATTTATTGACTATGCACCCAGTACTCACCTTAAGCAGTGGTGTGTCACCCGGCTGGCAGCAGGGCAGAGTGGAAGAGGAAGAGAAACACATGGCCTCTAATTCACTTTGCTCAATCAGGAAGCGAGCTCCGGGGACTATCCCAGATAAAGCAAACAACAATCAACATGTACCAGTTGAATCCCTCACTGCTCTGCTCCCTTAAAGGTATAATCCACTCAAAAATAATATTTAAAAAAATTCTAGGGGATTTGGGGAAATGCTCCAACTGAGATTTTGTATTGCCAGACTATGAATATAATTGTGAGGAATCCGTTATCTTTGGCAAGGCATTTGTCTCCTGGCGTAACTCTGCTTTATACTTCCATGTGTAGATTTCCAATTGCCCAGTGGGGACCTGCACTGAGCACGAAGAAGAGAAGATGTGAAATCATTCCTTGAGCCAGCTTTTAAATAATAAAGATAGTCATTTCAAAATGTATGTGTGTGTTCGTGCAAGCAGCACCATGGTCAGTTTTGCTATGAAAAAAAATCATTTCAGGGTTCATGGCTCCTACAGACTGGAAAACAATAGTGTGATGCATTTTTATGCTTATAGTACAGTGGAACAATAAGCAATTGTTCACTCTAAATGTGTTTTGGTCATCAATATTTACCAATGCACATGATCTTTCCCTTGTGCTACTAAACAAGAGTGAACTGTCTGTTTGACTATCCACTTCTGCTACAACAGCGATGTAACTGTATAATAGATTAAAAAGATTGTTCTCATAAGATGGATTTCTTTACTTTGGGAATATGTTGTCTATACCATCGATACCATTCGTGAGCAGAATGTAATTAAACAGTGTCACAGAAATAGGTAAGTCTACCAAAATAGCAGAGATTGTCATTCATTGAGAAGAGCACGTTGTCAGTTGTCAATACTGCAGCGCACCTTACTGCTATGTGGATGTTATGGTTTATTTTTGTTTTACAATGCACACTGACACCACAAAAGAATGAAGAGAAGAAGACAAGAGAAACAGAACAAAAAAGTCCTTCAATTACCGTATTTGACTTTATTATATTCTTCACAAAAATCTTGCTATAGGATTAGAAAAAATAAAACATCAAAAATTCTTCTTCATTTGGCCACATGTTATAGGCAGTGCAATAACTGTATCAAAGGTTTCGCTTTTAAACTGCAATATCTAAACCTTTTGTTTACAATCCAGCGCACGTATACTACACATAGACGTTCAATTGATGTATTTCTTATATACGTATTCTAATTAGATACTTGACATTACACTTATTATTGTACATAGCTGTTAATTGGTTTAAATGTAATCCTGTCAATCCACTGCTCTGTGTGTTTGCCCTAGCCTTTTTAGATTGTTTTGTTTTAGCCTGTATGCATACTTTCCTCTAAACTTTATTTATAACTGTTATTTTTTATTCTATGAGTACATTGAGAGCAATGTTAACCGGAGTAAATTCATTGTATGTGTTCATACTTGGCCAATAAAGCTGATTCTGATTCTGATTCTGATCTTCTCATCAGCATCCCACCCTGTCTTCTTTTACAATACACAGAGATGTTCGATCCATCCCTAGCAATTTTCTGCCGATAGATCCAGGCATCCAGCTTTCATTGTATCAAGGAGAGACATCTGATCACATGGATGATGGTCATAAACTTTCCACCTCTGTGTGGAAAATAATTGCAGAGTGGAGTTGAGGCATGGAGCATTAGGAACAGTGACATCATCCTTGAGTGGACTGTAAACCAGTCTGTGGCCATTCGGGGGTGATTAAATGCCACACTGTCCTAAACAGTGACAATGGAAGATATATTTGGCCTCACCTGCATATCAATAACTGCAGTCTCCCGCTCTACCTATGGGAAGTTGTCATTGGTTTCTATATAGGAAATACATATTGGACGCTTTGGTCTTCCTCTCATTTCATTGGTTCATGAGTCGCAGGGGCGGAGCAACAAGCACTAAAACTAATCCACATAGCCACAATCTCTATGCCATGCAAAACATCTATGTATTTTTACATCTATTTCTTTTTACAGTTCAACAGGAACCAAGACTGCCTGAAAACTTTACCAGTTAAGACAAGCTTACCTGGGTTATTCATCTATAGTCATCATCCAAACATTGGTTTTCAATGAACTGTAGAGTCAGATGTAACAGTATTCATGAAAATCTGGATTATCAAAACGAGATACGCAACAACAAGTTATCAAAAATGATCTGTTACTTCCTCATTTGTCAGATGTATCTTGTCTCTGCTGTGTCTGTCTCTTAAAGCCAGCTCACAGGATGAAGCCTACACCTTCCCAGCCTCACAGGCAGCCAGCTGCTAGAAAAGGTCAGATTCTAAGGAAGCTCATTGAAAAGGGTGAACACCTCATATAGGCCTACCATTATATTATTACTTGTATAACCGTTGATGTAATAGGAGGTAGGAAAATATGCACCAAAGGCAGTGATACACCAGGCAAAATGACCGGCAACAGGAATTGTTTTCACAGGTTCCGTTGCCTCGCTTCCCATACATTTTCTATGTATTCATATATTCTATGTATCTATGCACTTTCTCACTGCTGTTTAGGAGACAGCTTGTATTTTGCTGTCATGTTTCAATTAATCCTCCTGTGTGTGGAGAAGATTTCCTACCAGTGACCATACCAGAATTTGATTTGGGCGTACAGGGCGAATCAGGGCGCATCTCAGTTACTGTAATGGGAGGCTCTTCTATGTTGCAGCCCCACTTTGTGGTTTAGGCTGATAAGACCTGCTTATCTACTTTCTTTTATATAAAAATATTGACTAATGCAGCTTTAACAAGCAGCCCAAGTATCAGTATAAATATTTATTACCCATGCTGTCTTTGCCATTGTGATACTTTACAGCTTCTTGCACATCAGACAATACCCTGGTAATGTGTGCTCTTTCATTACCCATGACTTGGGCTATTTCTGTGAAGTATTACTACCCTGATGGTATACAGGATTCCTGCACTAACTGGCCACTCACCGCAAATATCTCCATTCAGCTGCAGCCAATGCTTCTACTCAATGTATTTTAACGTATGTTGGTATTGATTGATAGTCTATCTAAAATGTATGTATTCGTGCTATGTGGGCCAAATATTATTTCATCACTTGTACTTGCTTTCATGTCACATTACCATGTAACTAAGAGAAATTCCATGTACATGTTATGGACTTGGTAATAAAGTTGTTCTGATTCTGAATTAATTAGATAGAGTGGATTTAAGTAGATCTCAGTTTCATTAATGGTTGTCTTCAAAACCATCATCACTAACTCAGCCATATTAGTTATTAAAAGAAGATTTAAAATGGTTGATGAGCTAAATGAGGGATTACAGAACCAGAACACTCAATGCAGTGAACTGTAAATGATGGACGTACAAAGGTTTCCTGCAAGAATCATAAAAGTGTCTGTGCCTTGTATTGAGGTTGTAAACTGGGCGGTGAATCAGCCACCGAAGAAGTGCAGTGAATATCAATCAGACGACTTTGGGTCAACAGAGTGATGACCAGAGAGGGGGCAGGAAGGGAGGATGGATGAGAGAGAGAGAGAGAGAGAGAGAAAGAGAGAGAAAGAGAGAGAGAGAGAGAGAGAGAGAGAGAGAGAGAGAGAGAGATCTTTCTGGATCCAAACTAAGCAAGGCTCTGGACAATAGCAGGACAGCAGGGGACTTCCTCACTTTATCTGCCAGACCTCAACTTTGACTTCAAGGAAATTTATAAACTTTCAAAATAGATAAATAGTTTGCCTTATAAAACATTACAGCTTAAGTACATCTATAATTAGTTATACAGACATCAATTGGCATGGATTTACCAGAAAACTACTATAAATTACGTTCTCATTTTCATTCCTTGAACTGGTTAAAAGACACTGTCTGGCCCATAGTTATATCTCAGATCTTTTAACCCCCATGAGCCCTTAGTAGATGCTTGGGATGAAGCACCTGAATAAGAGCTGGGCTCTATGTGGATGTCTGTGAGGATCTACCACAGCATTAGCCCCAATGAGACACTAGATAGCGCTGAGATGGGACATGTGTATATTTAGTGTTGCTCTATGCCACTCATATAATGCACCTAAAAAGCACACTTATTATTGTTATCGTTATTATGATTATTATGATTATTAGTAGTAGTCATAGTAGTAGTAGTTGTACATGTTAATTCTTTGCATACAAAACATTTTTGTCAGATCACAAGGCAATATTTTTTTGATAGCATGTTAGCAATATATTTGTATACATCACAGTCAGAGCTGTGGAAACCAGAACAGGCAGAACAGGCATTCCCTCGGGCCCTCTTGATATCTGCTCCATGTTCACTTGTGCATTTACTTCTGTTAATGACAAACGGAGAGTCTTATGGACCATTTATTTATCTTTTCAAATATTAATAAATGTTGTTAAATTTGTTGAGGTGCACCATTTATATTAGATACCTTATGTATGCTCACAAATCACCTATTACTCTACAAATTAAAATCAATGTTCTCTGATGTATGTATAGTTGTCTATCTGTGGCATCAAGTTAAAATAACTTTTAAAGCATTTGTAGACTATTGCTAGTTCATGAAATACTTGGAGTTATAAGTGATCACTTTTGTAACTTTTATTTCCCTATCCCTATAATATCTCAAGCTTTGTGTAGCCTTATTGACTTATTAAGAAAATGAATGTTTGTATGAAAGATGTTGTCAGATGTTGTCTCTATTGAGTAGCAGTGAAGTCTGTGTTGACCTGAGTTGTGATGGTGCAGCGGAGATGGGGGAGCCTCAGATCAATGGTTCAGTGTGTTGGGCATAAAAGGAGCAATGTACCCCGGAGAGAAGGGCTGTCTGTGCCCCAGCGCCATGCAGCTGTGGGACCCGGGCACCCATCCATGCCCGCTGCTCCATACACTGTTGGTCCTCCTTCTATAGCCAAAACATTGCAAGCTGTAGCGTTTTAATACATTTTTTGAATTTATTTCCAACTAAACTAAACTAAACTAATTTTGTCCTCTTCTATACCAACGTCTTTGGATTAAGATAAGTAAACGTAGATTGCAGCATCCTTTTGGTTATTATTGTGTACATAAAACACTTTTCCAAAGGTTAATACTGTACATAACGCCTGTAGGTGAAGTGTTACAGATTATTTTTGTGGAGCCATTAAGACCCAGTTGGTCCACTGTGAAGACGTGTGGCTTTTGATCAGGGACGGATGTTAGATTCTGTGCTGACCCCTCTTCATCTCCCACGGTGACGCAATGAGGCGGAAACGTTTTCTAAAACATTTACATGGATGCAAGCAAAAGCTGCTCCTCTTTTCCTGGTTAGAAAAGATAGAAAGATAGAAATACAAACCTGGTTAAGGCCCTCGACTCTGGACCCACATGTGCCCTTGGCCTATCAAACCCCTCCAGAACCTACTCTGTAGTCTGTATCCATCTTAGCTTCCCTGCTGTCTACCCCAATAAAAAACACATTTTAAAAAAACTAAAGGGAATGGACTGGCCAAGTTCCTAAAAGAAGAAGAAAAAAACCCCCAACTGTGACCCCCACTGTAATACATTGAATTGATAACTGAAATGACCCTGCACCCCTTCAGCTATGCATTATCTTTAACTATAGTATGCTTTTTATTAGTTTATTGAAATTTGAGAGTTGGAAAAACACTGAGATGCATTGACATGCATATCAATATCCTGTTCATATTTGTGGAGTAATATGCGTGGGATATGTAAATGTTACCAGGATACTGAGGGTTGTATGCACCTTACTGCTAATAAGCTTAGCTTCAAGTGTAATATTCAGAATATTTGGTTATTCATGTAAATAAAAATGAAAAGAAGTCATGCTAACTGAGCTGCCACCAACTGAATGGAGTTGAAACTTGAATTATATAAATGGTTCTGTTAGGTTGAGATCTGTACATCAATGGAGTCAGGCCGCATACATGAGTCAAGAGTCAAGGAGTAAGTCATCAAGTGCATTTATTGGCACGCGTGGATGTGCAGCCCGTTCACAAGATATGACCGGTCTGACACATGAAGCTTGACAGTTACAAGTTCCTTATAT
>OMOT01059565.1:0-25121 GCA_900312575.1 Acanthochaenus luetkenii | reverse complement strand
ACGAGCGAGCTCAGTCAATGAGATTATGAATGTATGACTGAATGGTGCCTATATTGCCGAGGGGAAGATAACACAATTCCCACTGTTTATTTAAACAACCCCACTTCTGGTGGGTTAGGTGAGGGAAGTTATCTAACTAGCCCCAAGTGTCCCAAGTCTAACAGAAGAGCTGAACATGTGTCTCCAGGCCTCTAGGTGGTGTTTTCCTCCGATGCCAGTTGGAGTTGCCCCGCCTTAGCTCTAACTGCCAGCTGAACAGGAAGCTGATGTGATGTCTGCGATGGAGACCTGGGCTTGATATCTGGTGAGTGTCATCTGCAGCTCTCCCTCGCCATGTTTACCCCAAGTCACTTGCATATCAACTTGAGCAGTTGCAACTGCACCTTAGTTAGAGCAGCTCTAACTATGCTGGAGCTGTTGTGTTGGCAGTGGGAAGATGCCGTATTACATAGATCACTGGCCATTTGGAAAAAGCAGGGTATTCATCACAGAAAAAAGACAATGATGAAACTACACTTATGGAGACGTTCTAGCAAGACTCCCAGTTTATGACTGCAACTGACTGCACATCTAACTAAACTGACATGGGCCATAAAGCGCTCCTCTTCAAAATGCCGCAGTGATATGTAACAGCAGTTTCATGTTTCAATCATACATTCTATAATATGAGACTATTAATTAAAACCTGGAACGTGAGTGGGTAAAGTTAATGATCTGTGCTGTGTCTTCAGAGAGCAGTCAGCCGAGAATAACTGTGTCCATCTGAAGTACAGTAGGTACTACCTGCATTCCCTTAATGTCTGTCTACTGTACTTGGACTAGGCTTACATCCTGAAAATGTCACTGCACCACGTTTAGGCACTATATCTGACCCAGTGTGTTGCCAGTAATTGTACTTTGCTGAGGGCCTAGTTTCAGGAAAAGGCCCTCTGTGGTCAGAACCCCTGTGGTTTCTGCGGTCAGAGGGGAATCTCACAATGCTGAGAACAAGGAAATATTATGGCTCCCACTTGTCCTCCTCTGGTTCAAAGGGAATGGCAGGGCAATGCTAATTAGTCAGCTTGTGTTACTGAATTGAACATAACTGCTGTTCCCTCCAGTGTTCGCCCTCCCCTCCATCGTATGCCTAACAAGCAACTTCTACAATAGTCATGCATCCTGCATAACTGCATTTTATTGTATTTTTTGCACCGTGGGGCATTCTGACCCGTCTCTGTCCTAAAACATAATGCCGACATTGTAATGAATCCTTTCGAAGGAATTTAATTCACCCTTTCCTGTCTAATAAAAGCAATTTATGTTGTGAAAGTAGAGCAATTTCGGTTCATTTGTATTCTTTTGACATCTTTGCCCAGCTGTTCTTTGGAGTGCGGTTTAATCCAAGTTGTCAAGTTTGAGTGTGATAAGATGCATGACAACAGGACTCCCCACCAGTTCATCTCTGTGTGCACAAAATGATGGTAATAAAAACTAAGAAAACAGTGTTCTATAAGTAGATAGTAAATACATGTGTTTCATCAGGAATCAAGGGGTAAGGGAGGAGGAGGTCAAGTTGTTACCCTGCAAATATTTAAAATTCCATTGACAGCACTGGCACTTGCCATATACTACTCTCCTCCCATCGCTTGTGTTCTGTGGTCTGCTTCTCTTGTCAAAGTAATCTGAGTCCCTCACTCAATGTTTCCTGGAATACCAAGTATTGAAGGCAGTGAGAAGCAGTGTAGAAAGGGTGTACTTGGGGGTTTACATGTTGCCATGCCAAGGTACTTGGAGCTTTAGTCAACCACAAATTCACTATGTAAACTAATAGATTTTATAGTAGAAGTTATCAATAACAATAGCCCTACATGAAAATATGGTTAAATCAAACACACCTGCATATATGTATACTTACGACACAATAGATGCGTTGCTCCAGGGGAGTTGTGTTCAGCATGGTGGTGTTTTCTCTCTCTCTCAGTCACATATACTCAATATATTTTTGTTAATACAGGTGGACTCAAGGTTGGCAAACACATTGAAGACTGAGTCACTTAACCAGCTGTATCTGACACACAGGTGATTCACAGTCCATCGATTTCTTCTTACACATTTTTTGTGTGTAAATTTGTGTTATTATGTGCGGGGGACACAAATATCTTGTACGTCCCTGATTTCCAACAGCATATGATGAAAGATTCAGAGGCATGTATAATCACAGACAGAGGTGCATCCTCATTACATACATTACATCATCGTTACCGAAAGGAACACTATAAAATTCTGTAATTAATGTATATTATTCCTATGGCCAAGAATAGTCCAATCAGTATTTGTGGGCAACTTTCGCCCAAAGCCAGAAATCAGAGAACCTGTGTTGTCATGCCAATATACAGCCTGAGCCGCTTCACTGACAGTTAATGGTACATTGCATTTGGGGATTCATGCAGTAGAATGCCTGAACTTTTACAGTCAAAGGAGCTTTAATCTATGGTGGTGAGCTAGTTCTTAACGTAAAAAGGCACTCGTAGCTCCAGAAAATCATCCTACTCACAGTCCTCTTTTACATATTCATAATTTCCCTCTCTTTTTGTGCTATAAACCAGCAGGACAAACTCTTCTGTGTTGTTCTTGGCTATAGGAGACAGTAGTTACTGACCTTAGAGTCAGTAAATAAAAATTCAGAACCATCCTAACATAACATATTTGAATGTGTAAATGAAATGGTTCCCCTTCAGGCAACCCAGATCCCGGGTACACCATATCTGAACCTTTTCTGGCCCCGGGCTCAACTTAATTATGCACAGTAGTGTATATTGTATGAATAGTGTATGAATGATATATCTCAAACACATACTGTATGTACAGTTTTGGAAGTAACAGTGACTTACCTTACTTACACGTGACTATTTGGGGGAAATATATGGTATTGTAAGAGAATCACTGCTGTTCTATAAGATTATAGTCATTTAATTCACATGTGCTCTTTTTGCCAAGAGAGAGGATGTTTATTTAAAACATTATTCATAAAATGTGCGCCTTGGCTGAAGGGAATGACTTCTGCTACCTGCACTGAAATATACTGAAATATACCTACTTCCTACTTCCCTTGCTCCTCTCTTGTTACAATCAAGAATGTCAGTAGTTTGGTGCCCTGCTCAGTGAGGGGCTCGGTATGTAATGTGGGCAATATCAGTGTCCATCTGTGCATTGAAGAAGACCATGACAGGAGCCCTCACCTTTCATATCATTTACCACATACAGGGTATGGGAGTATGCCACGTAATAGTGGCAGACAAATAGCTGGTTACGAGCCACCGCTCCTCTATTGTCTAACATACTGGCGAAAGAGTGGGAGCCCCCTTAAGAGGCCTGGCAGAGTCTCTGCTTCCATCTGCCTGTATGCTTCACCATTGAACCCAGCTCGCACCACTTGAGATTATACTCACGTCCAAGCTGTTACTGTAATTTGCATTGGCTCATGGGTTGATGGGACGGAGGAGGAGGAGGAGGAGGAGCTGCACATGAGGCAGGGATGTTATAAGTGGTCCTGGCAGCACAATGAGCTTGCCTGGATTTTGTTTTATGGACAAGTAGCATGGGCAGAGCTATATTCAAGTGTAATAATGGCTTTAAGCAGGTTGCTCTGCTGTTCAGGATTAGGGTCTGTGTTAATGCACAGGGTAAATTACAGAAATACAGCGTTTTAAACTTGACGTATCAAATATTCGCCATTAATTTTTGGGCGGCAGTGGAAGTTTCTGGCTTAGGATAATCCATTGGACTCGTCCCTGCATGAAACACTGTTTTCTCGGCCTTGTAAAACCCAGGAGTATGTTTTTGGAAGAAGAACGTGGAAGGAGATGGGCCATTTGTCGGTGTTTAAGACAACTATGGAACAAACGCATCCCACCTGCACTCGGTCGTCCTGGCAAATGTACTTACAGACTGTAAGGAACAAGGAATTGCAGGCTAATGTCAGTTATCTACACGAATACAGGGAAGCCTGTATCTTGGCATTTCCCAGTCACATTCAGGATTGGTCTGGTGTACTTTATTGCTGTATTGGTTTCTGAGTAGATTCTCCTCACCTGTCTCCTAGGTATGAAAAATAACCTTCAGACAGAGTACATGAAATGAATACAATATGTGTGATTTTGAAAGGCCAGATCCTTTTTTTAAAAATGCATTCCACTAGTTAGTGAGCAATATGTTAATTCCTTGTAATTCAATTGGATGACATTTTTTTCGTTGTTCCCGTACCATGAACCCAGAGGACAAGATAGCAATGGCCATGATGACCAAAGTAATTGGTAAGCTGACTGTAGGTATACTTGCTTGACAATTAATACTGAAATTTGCCGTCTCAGATTCAGGTAACACTTTATTTGGACAGTACAATGTTGATATTCAACTATCTACAAAAAGTAGATGTTACATGCCTATGTGCTGCATCTCTACAGAGCTATGTAACCATAACCTTGGCCTTAGACTTACTCTAACACTAACCATACCATTAACTCTAACCCAGACATTGGATATCTATAGAGTACTTTTCCACACTATTGTGAGAATCACCTGAAACGCAGCAGACTTTTTAGTGCAACATTATAGTCACTTTATAATGGGTTGAGTATCAGCACTGGACGATCCAAATAAATTGTGACCCAGATTCATTAATTGTCTTTACCTGCTTATTCAGGGTCACAGAGGGCTGGAGGCTATCCCAGCATGCATTGGGCTGAAGGACACCCCTAGACAGGTCACCAGTCCATCACAGGGCTAACACAGACAGACAGGCAATCACTCACACTCACACCTAGGGGCAATTTAGATTCTCCAATTCACCGTCTTTGGAGTGTGGGAGGAAACCGGAGCGCCCAGAGGAAACCCAGACAAACACTGGGAAAACATGCAAACTCCACCCACATACAAACAGGAGTCAAAGCGACAGACAAAAACCACTGAGCCACCGCGCACCGCCCTCGCTGTCTCAGATCATACATCAAAACTGAGAAGTGATCCTCGAGTCTTCTGAGAATTCAGTCAAATCCAAGGCACTGGCTTTATTTACAAACCACTCTCTGATTTGAAATACTGTACCTTTCGTATTGAATATGGCAACAGCACCTGCTGGGAGATGTTGAATCTGTACAATCTGCTTGATGTAGGACGTCTAATTAGATTCACTGACAAAACCAAACAGCATGTTTGCTTCAATCACAATGAATGTTCTCTGATGTCCAAATTACTCCTGCTTAACTTATTACTACCAATGATCGCTTTTGGACTGCAGTTTTGTTCCGCTGCTAATTCATCAAATGTATTAATTAACCAGACACAAGCACACTGAACCAAAATGAACCCAGAGGTTCAACTATCTCCTCTACTCTTCCTCTAGATCAGATGGGTGAAGTCACCATATGTATTCAGTGTTTCCTCTCATCAAACCATTCATAATCTGTCCCAAGCATTGACACTGGCCACCCTAATCTCTTCAACCAATGGTTCTCAGCCTTTTTCCCAGTTCTTATTTTATTTTATTACATTATAGTTAATAAATGTATATCCTAGTTTAAAAAACAATAGAAAGGATGCAACACAAGTTCAAACAGAGCTGTTTATCCGTTTATCCTAATGTTTAGCCTGCAGCTATTTGTGTTTACTTTGACACTCAATAGTCAGTGGTGTTTGTCTGCCCATAGCCAAATACAACAATTTTATTTTTGTATCATACTGGTTCCACTTTGTTTTCCCTGTGAGATGGCTGTGAGATGGATTTTACACAGCTAATCTTTTGTATCACAGAATTTCCATTACACAGAAAGTAGAATGGGCTGTAGTGTGTCTTGCTAATCTATTGACCGTGTTGCACTCAAAGTCCGCTATATTAACTTTCAGCACAGCTATGAAAAAATATAGATAAAAAATAATTATGTGACAGATAAGAAAGAGCTAAAGGTGCCTTTCAGTTTAAAATAACAGGCCTGGCAGGTTTTTGAATAGGGACCTACAAAGTGTGGCATGTGCTTGTCATTCTTAACATTTCAATCAGATAATTATTAATTATACTGATAGGATACAGATTAAGTACACAGACCCGATGTCACAAAAATTGTAATTGGAGGCAGAAATGCCTCTGCAAATGTGACTCCTATTAAACTTTCTGAGTTTACATCACAATCAAGAGTGATACACACTTAGATCATAGTTGAATCCTACTTTCAAACCCATTGAAATTACAAACAATGAATTGTCATCAAGCAAATTACATCAATTTCTATGAACTCTTTACAGGCTTTGCAAGATATTGTTGAGGACATTTTGAAAAACCTGAATTTGACCGTAGTAGGGTTTATGTTGATATATATATATCAACACTGTATATATTTCCCTTTTGAATTTTCTGTAATTATCCTCTTGGCTACAATTAACATTCAGGCTACCAGTGTCAATCCAGACATGTATTGGTCTCTCCTTATGCTCCTAGTAAACGTAAATTGGTACCCATTTTTTCAAATGTTTCATCACTGATTGTGAGAATTCCCTTTTCCTTTTTTGTGGATAAGATTAAAGATATAAGGACTATGATTCTTCCTTCCCCTGTCCCCCTAATTGACTGTCTAGTGAGGCCGATACTTTTCGATCACTTTTCACCCATCTGTCTCCAGGACCTTACTGAAGTAGTCTATCAAATGCCGCCATTGTCTAGTCCATTATATACTATCCCTAATTTCCTGTTTAAAGATGTACTGGGGCTATTGGGTGAATATTGTGGAAACACACAATTTTTGACAAATTCCAGTCTGCTTTTCGTCAGAAGCATTGCACAGAATCGGCTCTCCTCAGAGTTTGTAATGACATCCTGGTGTGTGCAGATGCTGGTGAATGCTCAATTTTGATACTGTTGGACCTTAATGCAGCGTTTTACACCACATTATCCTTATTGCTAAGGCAGCGCATGGATATAGCGGGGACAGCCCTGGATTGGTTCTCGTCCTATCTTTCTGACAGAACTTTTCTGTCTCTATTGGTGATTTAGTGTCTTCTCCTGCATCAATGTCTTTCGGAGTGCCCTGAGGCTCAATCCTGGCTCCTATTTTATTATCTTTATATATGCTTCCCCTTGGACAAATTATTTGTTGTTTTAAATCAATCTCCTACCATTGTTATGCAGATGATACACAGCTGTACCTTTCCTTCATACCAAACCAATTGGATAAACTGGCTGACGTACAGGACTGTTTAGCTGCCATCAAGGACTGGATGTCAAACAACTTCCTTCAAATGAACTCAGACAAAACGGAGGTTCTTGTTATTTGCCCCGACAGCATAGCGTCCAAGGTGCAGCAGTGTATCGGTCCGTGGTCATCTAATATTAAGACCAGTTCAAAAACATGGGTGTTATTTTTAACCAGCACATGAATGAATCAATGTTCTGTCCATGTCATGTTTTTTCCAGCTGAGAAATATTGCAAAATAAGATCTGTGGTGTCTACTTCTCAGCTGGAAACAATTATCCACTATTTCATTTAGTCTCGCCTATACTACAAAGCAATGTCCTATTTACCTGCCTTAGCAAGTCAGCATTGGATTGACTCCAGTTTGTCCAGAATGCCGCTGCAAGGCTGTTGACTAGATCCTGCCGAAGGGCTCATATTACCCCCATATTGGCAACGCTTAACTGGCTACCAATTGAATTCAGGATTGATTTTAAAATAATGTTGACTGCCTACAAGGCATTGCATGGTCAGGCTCCTGCACACATTGGGGAACTGCTTTCTCCATATTCGACTGCTGGCTATCCCTCGGTCTAGACTTAAGATGAAGGGTGATCGTGCTTTTGCCACTGTGGCTCCTAGGTTATGGAACAGATCTGCGAACACTATGGACACTTTTGAGCAGTGTCTAAAGACCCATTTGTTGAGACAGGCCTTCAATTGGTGTTTAAAAAATGGTTTGTTGATCACTGTACTGTCTACGGATATATGTGTGAATGTATGTGTATGTGTATATTAATAGTTGTTTGTATCTGCACTTTGTGAAGCACTTTGTGGCCCTTGAAAAGTGCTATATAAATAAAGTTGACTTACTTGGCTCTCGAAACACTAGATTCAGATCAGATTCAGATTTTATTTATTCATCCTTTTACAGGACTTTGTCTTGCATGTAAGAGCATTGAGTCAGATATTTACAGACATTTAACAAAGATAAGACATCAAAGAACATACATAAACCACACAACAAGAATGACAGTGTAACATTACAAACATACAGGTAAACTGTGTGCTGCAGCAGATTAGGGTCATGATCATGGTCATGGTGCAGGGTCAGGGGGTAAAGTGCATTTGTGCAAGTTCATTAGTTTGATGCTGCGGGGGACAAATTAATTTACAGAGTCCTGTACAGAGTTTGTTTTTGCTGAAGGCATTTTGAAGCGCAGTCCAGATGGCATTAAGGTGTATTCACTTTACAGGATATGGGTGGGATCGTTAGTTATGCATCTGGTTAGGTCCAATGTGAATTTATCACTTAGGGTGGTAATGGTTGTGAATTTGGTAGTGGCAATTTAGTTTGATATGCTGATGATTTTGTTGAGTTTGCTTTTGTTTTGGACTGACAGAGTAACTTTAAAAGCAATTACAAATTGACATATCTATTTCACTTTTCAATAATTAGTTTTCAAATGTTCCATGTCAAGAATAATTTGAAGCTGTTGTTTATGAAGGGGTGCCAGTGAAGACCAAGGTCTATTATGAAACGTTAACTTCATCTGAAATTGCCTGTAAAACTTTTCCTTTCACTTTATCATAATAACATTACAATTCAAGTATTGCAGATTTAAGAGTCATTGTTAATAAAGGGACTGGTACATAGTCATGTTTAAAGTGACTGGTGCTTCTGAAAGGAATGATGTTGCTTGGAAGCGGGTAATGTTTAATAAAGGTCAGTAAAGTTCCAAAGTTCAATAACTTTAAAGCCAACCATTAAAATTAAATACATTTTTACCATCTCGTCATTAAACATCCCTCATCACATCCCTATTTAAAGCTAATATACCCCCTTTAATAGCTAGCAGGGCATTGCAAACACCAAATTCCATCCCAACAACAAGTTGTTCTGTTCAATGATTTTCTTTTAAATATGCAGATAATTACCAGTCTATTATTATCTATAAATATCAATTGATTTTGAAAATCAATACACAGGTCATGTATGTGTATAATACATACAATATATTTTGGCCAAATTTCCATCCAAAGGATTTGCATAGGAATTGTTATACTTGGGCATCACATGTGTAACATGCCATTCATTGTGTGTGGTGAGTGAATCACATTCATTAATTTTTGCCTCTTTATGAGGTTGTAGCACACATTCATTTATTACAGCCTTGAGTGAATTTGGACCACTGTCTTCTCTAACAATTGGAACGATGTGAATGTTTCATTATTGCATCCAATTTTTACAGTATATTTATTCATGTGGATCCAGTGGCAATTAATCTCAATAGTTTTTGTAATTAAATAATACTATAGAAACAGATAAGTAGGAATTCATTGCATATTTACTTTGTATTCTGCTTTAGAAACACAATTATAAATAAGCTTGTCAACATCTAGTAATGTTTGGCTAGGAACATATACATCATTCTCTAATTTACAAATTCAAGGTAGATTTAATTTTTTCAAAAGAATAGCTTCATCATTAATGACAATGAACGTATGCATGCACGTGTATGTGTGTGTGTGTGCGTGCGCGTGTTTGTATGAGTGTGTGTCCATACATACATGCCTATGTGTGTACATGTAGTCTTGTGTTTGAAGACAGTAATGCTTTGTCCTATTGTGTATTTGGTTTAAAGGAATATAATCAGACTGCTACTCTAAATGGGCAATTAACAGATGCTCTGCATCGTTTTAGAAATTATTCTGTAACATAGCACAGTATAGTAAATGATGATGTTTGAATAAATGAAACTGCTTATATTAATGATGATTGATGCTGTGTGGTTGTGATTTCCCTGTTGTACAATGTATAACGCAATGTATTTCAGTGAGGAAATGCACTCGTCTTAAGTCAGCAGCCATTTTCACTTGGCAGTACAACTCAACTATTTGCTAGGCTCTGCGGTAGGAGTGAAGCACAGAACAGGCATGTGTAATACCATGCAGATGTACATACTGAGCAGAATCAATGCAGTTGTTGGCTACAAAAAGAGGCGGTGCATTATCAGAACCAAATGTAGGACAATCTATCATATAACTGTGAAGCAACACTATCACCAAATAAGAACACATGCACATGTAGAAACCACATATAGAAGAGCTAACTATTTGTAATTAAACACATCTTAGGACTGAACCCTTGCTGGAGTTCAAATCGACTAAGCCTAGAAATAAAAATAACAGTCCATAAACTGGGTCTCATTCAAAGTCACTGTCTGCCCTATAAAGTGTTCTTAGTTGCACCTGCTCCTGCTTTTATCATGGTTTGTTTGTGCCTTTTTTTAAACACATATTCCACTGTACTTCAATAATCTTTAGAAATGTAGTTGTGAAACTGCTACCTGGAGAAAAGAGTATCAGCCACACTTTGCATTGCTGAATAATTTTTTGTTCTCAGAATATAGCAGTACACGCTACCTCATAAAAGGACTCTGAAAATAATGAATTTAGACTGAACCTTTGCAACCACAAGGAGCAGTTTCTCATATTTCAAAGATAGAGATCCTGTGTTTTGGAGGCAGTATAACCAAAAAAGTATAGGTTCATTTTACACTTTATTGGGATAATATTTTCTCTTGCATGGGCAGTTTATCCATGCCTTAATATATATTTACTTCTTTTCTGAGCACAGAGCTAAACAAAACCTCTACCGGCATATCTAAAATAGGTAAGTTGCCGTGCTAAATAAGAGGGTAGCGTCTTGTCCTGTTTATTCCATTAATCATGGCAGCTAGCAGATGGAATATAGTCTTCTTCTTTTTTGGCTCAGTTATTCCAACAATTTGTGCTTAAAATTGATTGACTGGAACAACACCATATCTAATAATTCCATTATGCATCATATGGTCCTTGTGATTAGTGAGACCATTCCAAGGAAGGATTTCAGTAAAAATGAATGTACACTGTTTAAGACCAGACTGACCAGACTTGTGAGACTTCCTTCTCTAAGATCGTACGCCAGTTGCCGGTCCAGGTCAGCTAAATTAAGAGAAAGCTGAAACTAGCATGAAATATTTCCTCTAATCCCAGTATCTAGTCACGTTTCCTTTGTGTGTGTGACTTTGGTCAAATAAATGTTAATGATCATTTCACAGGCAATACTCAAACGTCCACTTTTGGAAAGTAGTCAAATATAGTGATTAACCAAACTCTTGAACTTAATTTACAGTTATTTTAACTGATGTTCATTTATCAAAACACTAATGACAACACTAATGAGTTTTTTGTAACTACAGTAAGAGTAGCAGCAAAAAAGGGGATTATGTCAGGAAGAAAAAGTATTCAAATTAAAAAGAACAGTTACAAGAGAAATTTAATAAAAATCTCATACACCAAGTATTACCATATTATATCACAATGTATTAAGTTAGAAGTATGAATAAGTGAATTCAATCAACTAAGAGTTCAATTACCTAGTGACATGGATGCAAATGCCATCCTGATTTTCTGTAATTTGTTCAGGGAAGCTGTTTTAGAAATTGGTTACAATAAAAGTTTGCGCTTTGCAGTTCTTCTCTGTTGAAAGTTTTAAATGGGCTGTAATTGAGAAGATGCTCTTTGCATGCAGAGACATAATTATAATATGCAAATGCCCTTCCATTTACCAAGCCCCCACCCCCTCCCCCTTGATGAGATGTGACCAGAAATCCCCGGGGCTGTGGAGCTTGGTTTAGGCATCCAGTGGTGGAGGAGACAAGAGTTGACTCCAATGAACTCAGGCTGTCAATAATTATGCCCGCTTCCTGACAAGAGTCACACCGGGGTAGCTAACAGTTCACTGCCTACGCCGTCTAATTGGCATTTGCTGTTTCCTGCCAAAGTCAAAAATATCCTTACATTGCTCTAGCTTGGGTTGTGCGTGGAAGCAGCCTTAAGGAAAGACCATTGTGTTGCTTGTAGATTATGATTGACAGTTGCCAGTGTCACATTGAAAATATGCCCAACGGAGCTTATGACATTTGATGACATCAGAACATCTTAGCCAAAGTAAACTAATAGCACTGCTTCAAAGACAATCTTATAGAAATAAGACTGAAAAGGGGCAATGGTGTTTCTCATAACCATAAACCACAAAGATTCAACAGAGGAGAAAAAATATGTAGCAATTGCACACAAATAATTACAATTACATATATGCATTATGTCTTTAGCTGCCCAGTATAGAAACTTTACTCACTCTACATGTACAAGAATATTTGTCTGAATGAATATAAGTTGCCAATTAAGAGGACCACATTGGAAATAAGTGTTTTATTATACTTTATGTGTTATCCTCTGTGCTTATTTATATATTGTATGTTATTTACATGAATACATTTTTACCTAATAGAATCAACCAATCAAAGTAATAGCACATACAGTATTATGAAAGTAACACTTGTAAGATATTCTCACAGAGGATAATTAATTGAGGTACACAATTCGCTTGGTTGATTTCATTTGTATGAAATGAGGGTGTTTCTGTGCCTAATGTAACAATCTTGTGGTTCAGATTGGACAAATAAGATATTCTGGGTTGTTTTTAATTGTCAATTACATATCACCTTTCCATTTCAGTGGTTATTTAATTTGAGAATATCCTGGAGAATTAACTGATGCCCTAGTTACATTTTCATCCAATGTCTGTTGTGTGGGTGTAATTGAGCAGGTGCAGAAGCAAACACAATTTGGTTGTTTTTACAAATACAAATGTAATAAAAAAGATTGACTGCAGATTCGTTTGATTTAACACGACTTTCTCTAAAGTTATACCAAATTTCGAACTAATTGTGAAATGCATTCTCATCCTCTCACAGATGCTAGTGCCATAGCCTGTAAATTGAATGTCAGATTTTAAGAATGTAGACTCCATCAGAAAAGGCCTGATCCTCTTTGAGACATACAGTGGCATCTTTTAGCTTTCGTTTGATTTCTACTGCAATGTTTATGATGCTCATCAAGCACTTACTTATGGTCCCATGCACTCATTTTTAAGTGGTTGGAAGATTATTCAACCTATTGCACAAGCACCTGCCTCGGTGTCCTCTTCAAGTAGAGTTCATTTGTGGTGGTAATGATTTTTTAGAAATCCTATTTTAAATGTGAGTTTGTGAACCATATAAACATTCATATGAACCAGCCAGATCTTGTTCATCTTTCGATACCAAATGCATGCTTTTTGTCAATATGTTTCAGAACACGAGTACAAACACACACACACACACACACACACACACACACCTTCCACTCCCTTTCCACCCTCCACCAACATCAAGCAATAAAACGGAAATAGAAATATGAGGCGGCGCTGCCCTTTTCTTTGAATTGAGTTGGCCATTCATACATCTGTGCACGTCCCTCCTTATCTTCCATATATCCATTAGGATTGAATCCTTGCTTTTCGGGCAGCTCAACATCATCTTAATGCAATTCAAAGACCTACATTCTACACCAGAGTTGCCTTGGCAACAAAGTTTTCCCCCTCCTTGAGATGCTGAGAGATCAATAGAGTATCCTCCACGGTGCGGCAGGAAATGCTCTGGCTCAGATGGGTCCTCTGAGAAACCATGAGCTTTGTGGCCTAGTTACCATTTGAATGCTAACACAATCAATGGAGGTCAATATTTAATTGAAATGTAACAAACGTGGATAACAACATTACATCAATAGTTAACCAAAGATTATAGCATTGATGAAACATCTTTCACCACAGCCATTAAACCCATTCTATGATGTTATATAGGAAATACGATCAGCACTGCTCTAACCTACTTTGTTCTTGTGACTTTCCAAGCTTCTTAAAAAGGGAAATTAGGGGAATACATTTAGACGAGCAAGGCACACTAAGGCTAACAGTTATGGAGCTTTGCTAAATACATCAATATTCTCTGGGGTTCTGACATTTCTTCATACAGAACCTCCTGGTGTGAAGTGTTTTGCACAAAGAAATGTCTTAACCGCAACATACATTTGACAGAACTCTGAACTTAATTATGCTCATATTGTACTTTCCATAGCTTGTTTGAATTTCAGTGAATAAGTTGCACAGTAGAAACATTTTTCAATATGAAACAGTGGCGATTCTGTTGTGAAGATCGAGGTTATAGATAGCACACAAAACAGGGAGGATGGAAACCTGAACACAAGCCAAAACGCCACGGTGTGGGTTCAGTGTCTTGCTAAAATACACTTTCAAGGTCCAGTGCAATGAGGTTTGCATTTCCCAATCTCGTGGTATTATTCAACAAAGGGCATGTGAAAGAGAGGGGAAGGGCAACTGGGAAATTGCCTTGGTGGCTGGCAAGAGCAACGTAGGCTGGTGTAAAATGACAGTAATGCATTTGCAATTTCTCACTTCTCTCCTTATCTTGAACATGCATATTGCCTTTCATCAGACTACTAAATGGACAAAAACAGAGGTGTACTATGTGTAGGGGTGTGTGGCAAAGAGGGAAAGAGGAAGAGAGAGACACCCCCATGTTTATAACCATTGGCTTATACTTACTGTTTGCCACGGAATTTGACATGTGGCATTTAAAATATATATAATTTGAAAATCAAATTTTAAGGGTGATTGAGGGTGCTGTGAGCATTCAATGTTTCTGCTTTAGACAGGATGGCCAACAAAAATGGGTGGTGTTAAGCATGTCAGCAGGGCAACACCACCTCAGTCTACTGAGAATTAGCTGAACATAGAGAAAGGGGCAGTAAAGTAGTTACAACAAATTAGATTAACCATGAAAAACTGTTTAAATAAATAAATAAAGACACTCCTTGTGTTAGAAATCCATAGCAAGCTTTTCCTGATTGAATTAAAACCACTGCACTGGATCTTTAAGAGGATACGTGGCTGTTGATGGACACATTTGGATGTGGTGGGGATCAAAACTGTCACGCTGTGGTAACTGGGTGGACACTAACCACTAAACCAGTCATTTTTCTGAACCTGGAAAAGATTGGATTCTTACACAGAAAGTTGCCGTCTCCTTTCTTTATGGGCTTAATAGACTCTCAAATAAACAGTGAAGCTTCAGGTATTAGCAATCAAGATTGATGCCAGAGAGGGCAAAAACGCCGGCAATATGGCATCAGCACATCAACGATTGTGTTCCGTTGGGGTTCTTATGGTTGCTACACGCAAGGATCTCTTTTGACTCCTGTCACCACAGGCGTGTGCTCTCTGAGACTGAAATCAATACCTCTAAATGGGGAATGAGACAATCGGAACATCCTCAAAACCTGAGATTCATCCAATAATACAGATGGATTTAAAACAAAGGCGTCTTTCCCCTTTCTCATCTCCACTGTTTGTTGCCATGATTGAAATGACAGGCTCCTGTCTAATTTTGAAGTACATTTCAGAAGCAAAGAGCATGAAAAGGTCATACAAATCCTTGAGTGGTGCTGACAAGCACCCTTTTCTAAGTTTAATTCAAGCAAGAAAAACACACAAGCAGTTGCTTAATATAGAAAAACTATGCTGTGATCATTCAATAAATTATATGGTTCAGCGGTGATTCCGCCTGGTGGCATATACCCATGCTGCAAAAAACATTCTGTTATTTCCATCAGATGGGTACAGAGGCTGGGGCTTTCATCATCCCATGTGCCATTATTTCAGAAAATCTCAATTCCATCATGTGAATGATACCTTGCTGGCAGTCCTGGTCAGACTTGCAGACATTTTTGCAGCACGCTCAGATAAAGGTTATGATGCAATTTTTTGTACTCAATGTCACTCTTATTTCCCTTTGTCCCACATGTAGGATCTGGAAACTGATCAACAATGGACTGGCTGGTTCTGTGTGTTCTGCTGTGTGCAGCTTTGGTGAAGGTATACAGCTGCCCCGGCCGCTGCATCTGCCAACACCTGTCCCCCACTCTGACTCTGCTCTGCGCTAAGACTGGCCTATTGTTCGTACCCCCCGCCATTGATCGCAAGACCGTCGAGCTGCGCCTCACCGACAACTTCATCACCATCATCCGTCGGAAAGACTTTTTCAACATGACTAGTCTGGTCCACCTCACCTTGTCCCGCAACACCATCAGCCAGATCACCCCCAACGCCTTCCTTGGCCTGCGATCCCTGCGGGCACTCCACATGGATGGGAACCGCCTCAGCGCTATAAAGAGTGACCACTTCAAAGGCCTAGTTAACCTGCGCCACCTCATCCTCGGAAACAACCAGATCCACCACGTGGCCCCAACCTCCTTTGATGAATTTGTTTCCACCGTAGAGGACTTAGATCTGTCCAATAACAACCTGCGCAGCCTGCCCTGGGAGGCCATAGCCAGAATGACCAACATTAACACACTCACACTGGACCACAACCTGATCGACCACATTGAAGCTGGGACTTTTACTCTGCTCACCAAGCTGGTACGCTTGGACATGACCTCCAACAGGCTGCAGAAGCTGCCTCCAGACAGCCTGTTCCAGCATGCCGAGGTGCTCTCTGATGCCAAGGGCTCCAATCCCTCCTCTTTGGCAGTGAGCTTTGGGGGGAACCCTCTCCACTGCAACTGTGAGTTGCTGTGGCTCCGCAGGCTGACGAGGGAGGACGACCTGGAGACTTGCGCCTCACCAGAGCACCTCATGGACAAGTACTTCTGGTCCATCCAAGAGGAGGAGTTTATCTGTGAGCCTCCGCTGATCACCAAACATCTTGCCACTAAGCCCTTTGTGATGGAAGGGCAGGGCGTTACTCTGAAATGCAAAGCCATGGGAGACCCAGACCCGGACATTCACTGGCGTTCACCAGACGGAAAGCTGGTGCATAACAACTCCCGCACCGTCTTGTATGATAATGGCACCCTTGATATTCTCATCACCACTCTGAAGGACAGTGGGGCATTTAATTGTGTGGCCTCGAACGCCGCAGGCATCGCCACAGCTGCTGTCGAGATCAACATGATCCCTCTACCCCTGTTTGTCAACAACACGGGCCACATGCGCGAGGACCCTGGCCTCTCAGACATATCCACCTCCTCCAAATCTGGGAATGACACCAAAGGCTATGACAAGCAGGACAAGAGGGTTATGGTCACTGAGCTGACCTCATCCTCCACGGTGATTCGTTGGCCATCCGAGCGCCATATCCCCGGTATCAGGATGTACCAGATTCAGTACAACAGCACCGCAGATGACACTTTGGTCTACAGGTAAGCCGTGGTGGAGCGGAGCATGAATGGAGGGAGGGGAAGGTGGTAGAAGAGGGACTAGAGGAAAGGTGAGACATCTGGGATAGCCATCTGCTGAATGGTCCATTATAGCGGTCCCACAGATGCAGGATGATTAAGTGCGTCCAAAAATAACCGCAATCTATTTAGTATAGTTTTGGGGACGAGCTGAGCAGTCATATTTATTCCATAAGTTAAAGTGCATTGCAATATGCTTAAAACGTACGTTGAAGATATTTGTTGTTTGCCTTTAAGTGTGAACTCCAAAACCCTGTAGGACTAGAGGGTTTTCTGCATCATTAAAGCATAAACAATAGGAGAGCTATCTATTTTACAACATGTATACGATTTATTATCTGCACTAATTGGCTAAACACTTATGATAATACATAAACTACAGATACAGAAAGAATAGCCAACTTAATGACCAGTGTTGGTTACGATCGTAAATTGTGTAAGTGGCGTTTTTTACACGTTAATGCAATGCAAAATGAGCTTAAAATTTAGTTTCATGATTCATTCTCCTTTTAAAATGAAGCTCTAGCATCACCATTTGCAGACCTTATTAAAATACCCTTTTGAATATGAGAATATGTGTTGCTTATTACCTCCGCCATTGAAGATGGGGGCAGAGGCAATAAGCTTGTCTGTTTATTTGTTTGTTCATTTGTTTGTCTGTACCCAAGATATCTCCAAAAGTTACAGATGGCTTTGGATGAAACTTGTCGGAGATATAGGTTATGGGACATGGACCAATTGATTACATTTTAGCAATGATCCGGAAGATTCTTTAGCATGAGTGACATTGGTGTGGCGGACGTACGCGCTCTGCCGAGTGCCCTCTGGTTCAATATGTGGCACACGGGAATTCAGCATTTCAGGATTTATATAATCATAGTGAGTTGATCCCAGTGGTTGACTTTGGTGTTTTTATCTAATCAGATAGATAGATAGATAGATAGATAGATAGATAGATAGATAGATAGATAGATAGATAGATAGATAGATAGATAGATAGATAGATTATTGACTTTATTGATCCCCTAGGGAAAATGCAGGTGTCGTAGCAGCAATTGGCAGAACAGAAATAGGGAAGTATAATAAAATACAGGTAATACTAATTACAGGTAATAGAAGGTCATATAAATAATACAACTATACAAAACTATAATAAGGTAGTACGAGAGCTATTACCTACAAGTGATAGCCATCAAAGTATTCCATGCAGCCATGTCATCTTGCAAATGTTATTTGACCTAAGATATTCACACATCAACATTGTCTCCACATCAAGGGTCCAAGGGCCTTCAGGTATTGTGGCATATTCTGGATATAATAAGCCTCCTGTAACTTATCACCTTGCAATTTCACCTTTGCTATAATTCTATGCAGAAACTAAATGGATCTATTTCTCACTGTCAACTTATACTTTAATTGTTATATTTTCTCTGTTTGTCCACCAGTATGTGTGATATTTCATGCTTGAGCGGAGAAGAACTGAGATGGCCCCGTTATCTTGTTGCTGTGTAGAATTGACACCTTTGTGTGATTTAATACTCCTTATTATGCAAAGCAGTGTGTATGGAGGCGTTGCAATTTAGGTGATTAATCCTCCGCATCTTCACCATTCCACCGTGTTTCTTTTCTCTGCAGAATGATCCCATCTACCAGCAAGACCTTCTTAATCAATGATCTGGCCGCAGGGCGGGAGTATGACCTTTGTGTGCTGGCGGTTTACGACGATGGCATCACATCATTAACAGCCATACGCGTGGTTGGCTGTGTGCAGTTTCACACGGCAAGTGAGGTTGGCCAGTGCCGCTTCATGCACAGCCAGTTCCTGGGGGGCACCATGATCATCATTATCGGTGGTATAATTGTTGCTTCGGTGCTGGTGTTCATCATCATCCTCATGATCCGTTACAAGGCCTACAGCGGCCCAGAGGACAGCAAAACCATGGTCAGCTCCGCCATGCACTCCCAGACCAACGGCAGCCAACAGAGGCTCCCGCGCTCCGCCTCCAAGCAGCCTTCTGAGGAGGGCCACCGTGATGCCCAGGCGCCGAAAGAGTGCATGGCACTGGTGCTGAGGGTGGACAATGACACGAAGGAGGATCCAGCGTCCACCACTGCCATCCTGGAGGTGGAGCTGACTACGGACAAGATGAAGAGAAGAACCAGCCTGGACGCACTGCGCTCTGGCCCCCCGTCTGAGGACACGCAGACAGACAGTAGCCTGACCGGCTCAACCATGTCCCTGTGTCTCATAGGCCCCAACGCTGGCACCAAGGAGGCTCCGAGGCTCAAGGACAAGAAAAGTGCCCTGGCCAACATGGGGTTGCTCCCTAACGAGCTGTCACGAACTAGGCACCGGTTCTCTTTTGACGGAGGGGATTACTCCATATTTCAGAGTCACAGTTACCCACGCAGAGCGAGGACGAGGTGGCACAAGTCCACCAACCAGCTCAACGTGGAGTCCTCGCCGCTCGCCAACAGGAGAGTTACATTCAGCAGCACTGAGTGGATGCTTGAGAGCACAGTCTGAGGAAAGCAGTGTGGCCTCTATGGCTCTGTCACGCAGCCACACACATACAAACACACACACACACATAATGTGAATCCCACATATGTCCCACATATAGCCCCATATGTCTACATACTGTATACAAAAGCACACACATTTACTGTCCACAGAATACTACGATACACAAGCATATTTACCATATGCAAACTTTCTGTGTGTTGCTGGAGAAGAACACGGTCTCCTGTCATCCTGCCACCCCATCTTGCTCCCAGAGGTTTGTTGGCCATGTCATTTTGTTCTGCAGCAGTGCCTTATTCTAAAAGATGTACGAATGGAGGATGCTGCTCACTGTAGTCATAAACCTTCCTCTCTCATCATGGCCTCCCCCCCTGTTATGGGGAGGGTTATTTTTGATTTTTAATTGTTCCTTTTCTGTGACACGCCAAGGGGGTGTGGCGTTTGGATATGACTGTTTATCTTTTAAGTGTTCCACAAAGAAGAAAAAAATACAAAAAAAAGAAAATATCTACCGTCACTCTGTCAAGTGAACAGCCAGGTATCCTGTATGTAAATCATGTTTTTGGTTCTTAAAAAAAACATTTGCACAGAAGACACGAGATACAAGGACAAGTATCACCACCAGTCTATACAAGAATTTTAAAAAGAAAATTACTAGAAGTATACACATGCCGATTTCTAATGTTAGCATAGAGAGGATGGACCTGCAAACCGTGGACTCCTCTTTGATGGTTGGACTGTATGATATTAATAGGTATTGTTCCAGATGTGACTGTATATTAATCGGTACTGTATCTGGCTGGTCTAGATAAAAAAGACAACTACAAAAAAGACATATATAAGTATATTAAAACATTGGTGTATGTGTACTAACTATGTAAGTAAGTAAATCATATGTCAAATGACTTTTTACAAAGCATTTGGGTGTTGGCTGCAAGTTTTTACATTAAAAACCTGTGTCATCACACCTCTCCCTATTTAGTATGTCAAAGTTTGGACCATTTATCCCTTCCAGAGGGTATTAAAAAAATGTGTGTGGGTTAACTGTACCATGTGTGTTACCAGTGGCATTTTCTTCCTGTGCTCCAGGAGCGGTATATCACCACCAAAGAGTGTCCCTGCTGTGTGAATTGACTTGATTCATATTTTATTCTCAAAGACTATTTATAAGGCTTGCACTTCGGCGGAGCTGTACACCTACCAGGGGTGGAGTGAGGTGTGGGATGATAACTGAATGAAATGCTGAATACAAAAGAAGCCAGGCATTATTGATTCATAAGGGTGTGTACAATAGGTTGTATCCCACTAGGTGGAGACAAAGCTCGGTGAAGTCCCAAATTAGTTGCTGGCTGCAGTAGAGATGCTTTAATAATGACGAATAGCTGTGGGCCTGTACAGGATCTTATATTTCATGTTCAGCTTTTCTCAATCTCTAGTTATTGACACGCTAAACAGCTTAGCTGTTGAAAAAAGTCACAGTAGTGGGAGGAGATAAGATTGGGGTGGATGAGGGAATTTGTTTTGTGGTACAGAAACACGCCTCCCCTTCTGATTATGCTTAGCACTGACCAAGATGGAACTGAGTGGTATGAGATAAAATATGGACCAGAGAGAGACAACTCAAAGTGGGGGTTTTCCCTCCTCACTTATCAATGACCGAGGACTGGGTGTGTCCAGGAACAGGGTCAGCATCACCTTTCCTCAGTCCTCCCAATTCCTCATCACATTTTGTAACCAATTTCTAGCTAAGACACTGAATACATACAGTATTGACAGTTTTACCCACATTTTTACGTCATTATTAAAGCATTGGTTTTCAGCTGGAAACAAATATATAGATTTGAGTGTGTAATACCTCAGCTGTCGATTTGTGGTGCACAATGTTTGTCACAGTGCTCAGCCCCTCATTAACTACCGAAGGTCTCCATTCTTTAAATATGCTGCTCACCATTTTTAACGACAGGAGGAATATCATATCTGTCTGCTCATATCTGTAACCACTATTCATTCTGACCGAACACAAAATCTGCTTAGGTGGGAGGCTCAGATTTCACCCAATCTTGAAATTTGGACAGACAAACTAGCTAACAAAGTGTATTGTGTCTCATTAGCAGTTCTGAGTGATTGCAACACTGTGCCTTGACTGGGGAAAGGTGAATTTTCCATGGAAGATTCCATTACATAATACAGAATAATGCACTGTTTGAGAAACATTTATTTCTAACAAATATATATATGTTTTACGCATAAGTGGACGTTTTTAAACTAGTTATTTGCAGTTATAAGCCACACACAAAAATACGGCATACTCAAATTCTGGTTCAAGATGACCTGTTGCCAAATAGCCCCTTGACAATGTATCTATTTTTTGTCAACGCTGATTTGATTAACTGAACTTTGAATTGAAGTATTTGGTTACATTTATTGTTGGTTTTTTTCAGTTCCAAGATATAGGCAGTTGAAACCAAACTCAACACAAGTCACTCTCCACTCAGACACGTGGAGAACACTTGGCCTGTTGAAACGAATTCAGCAATTCAGGCTTTTTCAGTATGCTTTTAAAAAGGTTTAGTAAAACTTTAACATCAGTATATAAAAAATGCTTAGCCGGCCTACTTTGTTTCCAGGTTTGTTTGGAAATTGTCAACTTGAAAATAGTTAATACAGTGTAGTCCGACAGGTGAGATGGTACAACCTGACCAATAGCAGAGAGCAACATGATGCTGGACGTGCCTCAGCACATGGGTTTGAACATTGCTTCAAGTAGGCTACAGTATTCTGTACAGTTAGTATGATTAGTACTGTTAAGGTGTTACCGAGTCACCAATCTAGCATTATGTTTTCTCAGACATATCATCCACCCATAGCATTACATTATTTGAACAGTAAGGCCGTACCAGGGATCACAATCTGATGCTCTTGACTACAGTAATGTGTCAAACAGAAGAGGGATTCTGCAAATCACAAATTTAATGTATTCACTTTCATCATGAGCAGCAGCTTATCAAGTATCTTTTGCAACATAAAAAGACTGCATGTTCAAACTTGGACAGGACTGCAGCAAACAGCTGGACAAACAAATAAATTTACACTGCCAGCTCATTACATTTTTTAACTTTCTGTATTTGGCTCTGATCTATTTTGTTATCTAAACAGATGGGCGACGCCACAGATCCCAAGTTTTTCTGTGTTTAGACAGCAAATGAAAACATCAGATCTATGAAACATGGCCAAAATGTATTTGACCCTTCAGACAAAATTACTATTTGAATATCAGCTACTGTGAGATATGACCATCTACTTGTGGATGACCAGTGTTGAAAAAAAATGCTTTCATGAAAAACTTGTATTCCATTGTTCAATTGCAAAGACATATTTACAAAACCAGCAAAATAGATGTTTATTTATCACCTATGCCATTGTGTTGCACACAAATATTAAAAGTAATTTACATTTTAAAAACAATACTGAATAAAAGCAACTGCTAATTCTGTCATAACTGGTGAGGAAAGCCGCATAATCTGCCTTTGTTTTTGTTGCGTCACAAAAAAATGGTGGTCATTTCAGACGACTGTGTGAGACAGACAGTCTGAGACGAGAGTCGATATTCAATCAATGAGCCCATAGCCAACAGAATACTTTATGAGGCAGGAGACGGATGCCCCACAATCCCTTCTGCTACTGCCTGCAGAATACAGCTCACTCTCACTGCAGTGTGTTCCAGGTCTCTGCAGAGGTGATGAGATATTGCTACCAAGAATGCCCACGGAGAGGACTGACGGCGCAGGTTTGTCGATGTCAAACCAAGTACAACACTGAACAGCACTGCACTGAAAGGCCTTGTGTAGATAAAACGAACAAAGGAACCTACGGTAGTTTTCCTAGTCATTACGCGTTCAGTCTCCAGAGCGATCATCAGAGTTCTCATTTGTTCCTTTCCAGTTTTTCCTCCTCTTCTTTTGTGAGTCCAACCCCGAGTCTGAGCCTTTGTGGGAGTCCTGCTTCCGTTTCCTGTGCGGGTGTGTCCGTCTCTCCCTTTCTCCCTCATCGTCCCTTCCCTCTGAGCGGCTGTCCTCTTCTCTCCCTCCGTTTCTCACAGTGTTCTTGTTTTTATGTTTGCTTTTAGATCTTTTCCTCCCCTGTTTACATCTGGCTGTGTTACTCTCATCACTGCTGCTGTCACTGCTCGAACACGGCACTCTCTTTCGCTTTTCTTCCTCTTCCTCATCCTTCTTCTTCTTTTTCTTTTTCTTCTTTCCAGAGGATTTTTTCGAGCGTTTGGATATGGCTGTTTCTTTGCTGGACTTGGACTTTTTCCTTTTGTGGCGCCCATTCTTCTTGGAACCACTGGCTTCTTCACTAAAAAGATGAAAAATAAAATAAATATGTAGTAAACAGGACTTTGGCAAATCAAATAGGAAATCATGCCTTAAAATCCGAAGCGTGCACATGTTTTAGTCCGTAATCTCTTGCGGTCTATGTTCCATGACAGAAACAAATACAGCCAAATGAGAAGTTATGTTAAAATTACTCATAAGCACAAACTGATGAATCTCATACTTAATTACAAAATATTTCTTACCAATCACTTTCAAATTCCTCAGGGTAAAGCTCCTTGAAACCACTATGTCCCCATCTGTGGTGTTTACATATAAGGAATCAAGTTCAGCTTTCAGAGATTTCTCTCTCAGACACTCATGCACCTTATTTGCATTACTAGTATAAGAAACTGCTTTAGCCATGTACCTGTCAGGATCACCGGCCTCAAATTCATACATTCTGCGAGTCCAGTGCCGAGCCTCTCTGTCATCATGGCCTGAGGCTCGCTCTGTGCTTGGAATTTGGTCTCTAGAATAATTCGACACTCGATCACAGTGCATACTCCCCCTGAAAAGAGACAAAGACTATTATCAATAAACTAACAAGCCAACATAACACCTCGATACCTAGGCTACGTTATGAACCATGATCCTGAATACGCTTTGGTGATACTTGGTGAAATAGATATTCATTGTTCAGACCTCGTGCATTCTGTAGCTGACACTGATATTTGTTTCTCCCAGTCCTTCATTTTCCACAGCTCAGATTCTTCCTGGATCTGGAATGAGTCAAACAAAAGTACATAAATCACCGCTCCAACATATCTGACACACACTAACACACACTCGCACTCATTTCAACGTGCTTTATTGGCATGAAAGTTAAGCACAGTA
>OMOT01059559.1:0-11060 GCA_900312575.1 Acanthochaenus luetkenii | reverse complement strand
ATGGCTGAAATGAAAACCAGCAGTGCTCTGTGCCCTGAGGACCAGGGTTGGGAAATACTGGTGTAAAGCATTTTTAATCATGAAAAAACTGGTTTAAGCAGGTGGTTCCAAACGTTTGACTGGTACTGTACATTTCATTTTTGGCTGGTAAAAGAAAAGTTTGGCGGGTAGAATTTTTAATCTACCAGACATTTGGCTGGTGAACTAAAAAGTTAATTTCTGACCCTGTGTCTAGGTGAACTTGGTATAGCTGTCTTTTGACATGTCTAGGTGAACTTGAGTCAGGTATAGCTGTCTTTTGTCAGATCTAGGTAGGGTGACTAAATGTCCTCTGTTATCACAAAAGTCCTTAGCGTGTATCTCACTAATTAGGCCTAGTGCAACAAAAATATATTTATGTCTGTTTCTCATGGGTCCCAATCATTTGCAAAAATTTGAACAAAATCTGAGGTCAAGGGAAATTCTTCTAATTTGACATGGAATCACTCAGAACTTGAGTGGATAGAACGGCCCTTCCACCGTTTGCCATGCTAATTTAGCTAGTACAGTATAAAATGGCACTTATGGAACATTAAGGGTTAATTGCTATGGCGACGACTCAAGTCTGGCCATTAAGGCCGTAAATTCTGTCACACTTGCTTGAGAACTGTGCAGATGTGTTGTGCTGTGGCTGTAGCCTAAAAGCCTAAAAAATCGGTGTGCCAGGGTCTGTTAGCAAACTGTCAAAACTCAGCTGAAAGCTGACGTTAGCAAAAAGGTTAACGTAACATTATCAAAGATTGTACTTCTCTCGCTAGCTCTTGTCAATATTAGCATATTTAGTCATAAGGTGACAGAGAAGGTCCTTTGGTCCTTGCTGCAAAACCTCTCCTCTCAGCGACTTGCCGTAAGTCAGTTATATGGAAGCTAGTCCAATGGTTCATGGCATTACCATGGATATGTATTGAATAAGAACGGTACACATAAAAATGGCCACCGCTCCAATGTGTTTGTTATTCTAGTCCACGTGTAGAGAACGTAAAGCAGGGTCGGGAATGGTGTCAAATACAGCCGTAAAGTAGTTCTACTGCTTTTTTGGCGGCAATGGCGATAGAGGAAGATATCTACGATAGACATTTTATCGCCGCACGATATATATCGTCATATTGAACAGCCCTACTTCACGCTCGCAGCTAGAGGAAGGATGACAGAGGATAATAATAAAAAAGAACCGATAAAGAGTATCGTTAAAGTACCGAACCGATAAGCTGTATTGATAAGAGTAGTAGTATCAATAAAATCCTAACGATACCCATCCCTAATCACAATACAATCCAGGCCCATCTTTTATGAAGTCATAAACTGACAAGAACAACAGGCATATTGTTTAGCCATTGTGAATAACTTGAACAATGTGCGATGAGCAATATGGCTGTAATTAAGTGATACACCGCCTCACACAAAATTAACCATAACTCATCAACTGCATTTCCAAACTTAATGAAACTTGTGTTGGTCTGAGATCTTTTCATGAATGAACTCGGCAAGCAGACAGGAACAGGAGAGTCAGGAAATATCAAGTGCGATTTATTCACCGGCGGATGTGCAGCCCGTCAACAGGGTATGATCGGACTGACACGTTAAACTTGACAGTTGTAGGTTCCTTATATACTTTGGCCAGTGTCACTACAAGGTGACAACTATTTATCTGTCCATTGGCTACATGATTCAAACTTGCTTAATGCTTATTGGCCAGTTGCCATACAAGGCGCTAACTAAACACTTCCCATTACTTGGAATATTACCTGCTTGTTTTGCACCCTGTCTCTTGATTGACAGGCACATGTGCCTCTTCTATCCTGCTGCTGTGCAAGCAAGGATGGTAAAATTAGTTTGGCCCAAGACAGCAGTCCTGTCTCCAAATTACATACTAACAACTTGTCTGTCCGTCTTTCTATTAGTCCCAATGTACATATTGGTTGCAATTGGTGCATGTGATCATGGTACATTTTCCTCCCACGTTTTCACAGTTTCCCATGAAATGGTTCATGATAGTCTGGTTGTCTAAATACAATGTCCATTGCATCTACAGTAAACCTTTACTGCACCTCTTTTTCACTTTCTGCATAATATGGCACATTGTGGTGAAACATACATAGTTTTTTCTTGGCTTTTAAAAGTAATCTTGATTCTATAGTATATACAGTAATTCATTTAGTTCGGGCAGTGGCAATGAGTGGGGTTTTTATATTTGTAAACCGGAACAAATGAACGTGACCTAGTTAATTTGAATCTGTGTGAACTGAACTTTGAGCCAGCTCGTGTGAAGTGTCAACTTGCACAACACTGATCCCTGGCACACCCCATACTACAAACCAAGAGCTCCTTCTTGTCAAACTCAGCTGCAGCTCGATTCCCCCAATCACTGCAGTTATAAATAAGGCCAGAGAGCTGATACTTTGTCTTTCTCTGCACTTCTACCCCACAATCTGGTGCCCAGTGTACACCAGTACGGTACAGACACATGTGAGTTGGTTGTGGTTATGATTGTAATATTTGTAATTGTTCATTGTTTTGGTGTATAACTGCATACATGTTTGCATCCTAGTTTTGTATTACCAAGCAGCCTATTTCGATTTTTGATTGATGTTCATGCATATTGTTTATGGCAACAATTTAAACATGATTATCTCTCACTGTGGCACACGTACAAATGCAAGGGATCGCAACATACAAAATAATGATTTGGGGATTCCTTACTAAATATTGTGTTGAATTAACTATTTAAATAGCATTCAAATGTATAAGGATGTAGAATTTTACTCCAAACACGTAATGGGGACCTTCAATGTCACATCATCGCAAATCAGGCGCACCTAAAGTTTCACAATGAACAAGGCAGAAGCGTGATAATTCCCTTCATGGGAGGCTATGGTTTCAGCTTGCCCCAGCTTGCCTTGGTGCATTTGAGAAATGAACGTTTATATGCTGCTTGGTTATTATTTTGTTGCACTGCTTCAGACCTGTCTAGTTAAGTTCTTGGTTTGGTCATTGTATTGAACGAAATCATTTTGGTGGTTCAATATTGGTGAGGCATTTACCAAAAATGATGTGTGATATTTGTAGAAATGTGTATTATTCAGTTAATCTTTTCCACATGCTTCAAACTAAGCTGTATACTCATTTAACCCTTCTGTTCTGAAGAACCCAAAACATTTTTCACCTTTCCTTCACACTTGGTCACACCGATCCAGTTTTCCTCCACTCTTTGTTTTACGCTTCACTGACTTCAAATCATGCAGTCGCTCTTGGCACACTTTCACCAGTTTCACCATCTATACAAGTTCCTCCTTTCAGACATTGTGTGTGTCATGGGGCGGCAGCTGGCTCACACTATTGGTGAGTTATTTGTTACATTTGAGCATCATTTAGTATTTTATCTTGTATTCCTGTAAATCCATATTTCCTCAGTTTAATGTTGTGTTTCTCTATCACCTAGTAATTTGATTTGACTTAATTGGCTTTCATTGTTTTAACTTGTGTCTAAACGAATGTCTCTCGTGCTCCTCAGATTACCACAACCTGCTCATGTATCTGTTTGTGTTACTGATCACTGCGAATAAGCCAGGAACTGTTCTCTATTTCTGGAAAGCACATTATTCAAACGCGTTCTGACGATGCACTGCGAAGATGGCAACCAGCCATTTCCTGTTATACCTTCCATAAATGTGCATCAAAAGCCTGTCCTCTGCTGTTGTCCTCCATTGACTATTGGCGAACCTCCTCCCAGTTAGTCAAACCTTTCAGAGGATTCCTTCACATCAATCCATAGTGCTGTTGCATAACACAATGCAGTTCAGCCCCTACTTTAATTAGCTAACGAGCTACATTATATATATTCATTTCCTCTTACTTCACCTGCTCTTGGTGGCCACATGTATTGTGCTTTTTTTTTTAAATGTATTTTTGCAAGTGTTTTTATTTTTATGTAAAGCACATTGAGTGTCTTTGTGTGTGACATGTGCTATACCATTTTTGACTTGTCTCTCTTTCATCCTCTTTCTCTCTTGTTTGACAAAGTACAAAATGGCCGGCTCTCCACCACTGAACTTCTCCTGGGTTGAACCAACCAAGCTGGCTGGAATGGCACTTCCCAGAATGGTTTCTGACTACCAGTATATGCTGGACAACGGCATCAAACATCTGGTTTGCCTGTGTGAGAGGAAGCCCCCTTACCATGACCAATACCCAGAGTTGAAGCTGCACCACATCAAGATAACTGACTTCACTCCTCCATCACCAAGTCAGATTGATAAATTCCTGTCCATCGTGGATGAGGCCAACGCCAAGGGTGAGGTAAGGATCTGACTGTACTGGATGGTGGTGGTTGTAAAATATTTTCAGGAGCCTCTAGGATTTAATCTAGGACAGAGAATGTTGTGCACTGATTATCAGTCGCAGTATTGAAACCTAAGCACTCCAGTTAGCTTGACTGGTTAGTGCAGTTCTCTAGCGTCCTGTTTGCTTTGACTAAGCCAGTAGTCCAACTGGCAAAAGGCAAACAAATATTTCACAACCTTGCAGCTCCTCCAAGGTGCATGTATCAAAAGCAACCAAAGGAATGGAACAATGGCTTTAATAGCCTTTGTCAGGGTTAAAGGATTGCATGCAATTTTATTACCCTGACAAAGGCTATTCAAACTGGAACGCATTGGTTTTTAATATATATCTTAGTCAATTGTTCTACAAGAGTCACAGATAAAAAAACCCACAAATCTTCCAGTATTCATAGTGTTTCGTATGTAACAATGCTTAAAAAAATAATTGACAAATACCCGTCTCATAACAGAGCCCACAAAACGAGGTGTGTGGTATGATGGATTTAACAGATGAAATGATTGTATTGTCCCTCTTCAGGGTGTTGGTGTCCACTGCATGCTTGGCCATGGGAGAACAGGGACCATGCTGGCCTGCTATCTGGTGAAGACGAGGAAGCTCTCTGGGATGGACGCCATCAACGAGATCCGGAGAATACGTCAGGGCTCCATTGAAACTCAGGAACAAGAGACGGCAGTGATGCAGTTTTATCAGAGCACCAAGTAACTTACTTTTACAGAGAAATAACAGTTGTGCGTTTGTTAGGATGTGGCAATGACTATTATAGTTCCATCAATCTGTAGTAAGATTTTATTTTTTAAAACAAGCATACAGAGCAACAAGATGAAGAGTATTATTTTTGACAATACTGTTTTATAATGGATTTTTAAACTGTTCAGTTTGCTAAAATAAAACGAGGAATATAAAAATACAGACGATAACACACACAAAACTGCTTTTTCTATATGACATACTGTAATTTTGCTACCACGTCATCTGAACTTTTTCCTTAGGTAGAGATTATCTTCATCTTGTGAGGTTTCTGTTTACACTGCTTTAACCTTCATTTAGGTACTGAACGCCAGGGAAAAGAGACGTTGACGCTCCTTGAATGTTAGGTTTTCAGGAACTGTCACTGTCTTGATTTTCTCCTGCTGGTTTCTGTAAAGAAGCATTGATAATAGCAGAAATACTTGCATTTTTACAGAGAATAATTTATGTTGACATAAATGCTAGCCTATGCTTTTTTGTTAAAACAAAATATATTTATAGAATGTAGTCTACAAATGTATCTTTGTTTTACTCAGGGATTTCTTTCAAATGCTTCTAATGTGTTCTAAGCTAATGTAATGCACCAAAGTCTATTCCATTATATATTGTTTTATGGAATAAACTAATCAGCTAGTTGTGATGGTACACTGCTGAATGTGGACATTTCTGTGATATTAAGTGATCATGAGAAAAATGCTGTATAAATATCAATTGCCATTTGAATTTGATTGAATTTCAATGTTATGCTTAAACAGAAAAAAAGTTTAAACTCACTCTTTTGATGGCTTGTTGTGAAACTCTTGAGCAAGTCCACTTGATCTTTGATCTGTCAAACACATGGAAATGTTATAATTGAAAATAAAAGGCTGTCTGATGAACACGTATTTTTCTAGTTATAATACCTGTAGTTATCTTTGCCTTGTCCTCCTTTTGGGAAAGATGAGATCTTGCCTGCCCTTCCAACTCCATGAATTCACCGTTTTCTTTTTCTGCAGAATTCCTCTTATTCTGTAAGTAGAAAAACAATTGTTTAACAAATGGCCAAAAATGTAAATTATCTTGAATAGCTGCTTTACAGGATATTCAAAGTAATTAACTATTCACTTGTTTATAATGTCATATGACACTATAAGCACCTATAGTGAAGTGGTTATGAACCTTTTTTTTGTCATTTCTAAATATCTGCATATAATGTCTTATAGAATATGTGAGTGGATCACTTTATTTAAAGCAAACAAAAAGTGGTTTATGAAGCATAATATGGTAAAGAGCAAACATCTCCTTTTACTAAAGCAAGAAGAAGCACATGAATAGTCGGTCATAAAGTTCTACAATACACTACAATCAGTAGGAGTCATAATGTTGTATAGGGAGTGTTGTAATACATTATAAGTATAACCCATTATGAGCAAATACTTATAGAACGTTATAACCACTTATAAATCACTATAGGTTCTCATAATGTCATTAACATGCTTAGTGTGTTATAGCGACTTCTTAGAAAGTGTGACCATGTTGTCATGTGAAAACCTCGTAACTCGTAAACCCTTTCAAGAGGATAAACTGATACATGCAATCTAAAAACAAGCCTGTTTTTCTTAGTTCCTGAAAAGTTTACATTTTGGACATAAGAGATCCGACAGCGACAGTATGTTATGAAATGATCATTCTGGTTAGTCCTGTGTAGGGGTTCACCTGAGCTCTGTTATCTAGTTTCTGCATCATCATCATGTCCATATCGTCATCATCATCATCATCATCCTCATCTCCATTCTGCTGGAATTCCTGCAGTCTCTTCTGAAACTGCCACTCCAGGTTGAGGCTGCCGAGTCTGTCGTTATCTTCCGCTGTGCGACTGGCTTTGGCCTGAAGCTCCTGCACCTTGTGCTGCAGCAGGTCCACCACCTGGAGACTCTGCTCCTTCTCCAGCTTCTCCCGGGCTTCCCTCCGCCACGAATCCGTCAGCAGGCCGTTGCCATTGGAGTACTGAGGGTCTTTTGGCGTCATAGGGCCGGCAGCACCTGGTTTCTGTTGAGCAGGTTTCTGGAAGGAGATGTGTTTCGTTGGAGTGATGCTCGTTTGGGGCTTTGCTGTTTGTTCCCTACGCGGGATGGGTCGCTGCTGCCGTGATGAAGGGGGGGGCAGAGGCGGCTTCTTGGTTGCAAAAGTGGTACATGCGTAAATATGATGGATTTGAGGGCTTTTGTTTAGAGTTGCATGTCCATTGACCTTCGGGTTGTGGCTCGGCGTCACTGCCAGCAAAGAAGAACTCTGCTGTAAGGTGGTGAGTGGAGGATTTGACTGCATGTGGACTGTTCTGGCTATAGGGACGTCTATGCGTATTGGCTGGTTTGAAGGTGCTGCTGCTGGATTTTGTGAAGGAGGGGTTCTCCACAAGCTAGAGCCACTTGTGTGGCCACTCTGCTGGTGTTTTGTGGGAGAGCTGTAATCGGAAAGGAAGTCGTGAGTAGAGAAGCTCGGACATATAGGGAAAGAAGAGTCGCGGCTCATGGTTGGCTTTGGACTCTGGTGCTCCAACACATCATGTCGCTGGTCCAGCAGAGGGCCTCCGCTGTCCACACACAAGCTTTCCTGTGAGAGGGCGCGACGCTAGAGGGAGAAATATTTAGATGTTTTTGTTTTTGTTGGAAGCATTTATTTTATATATAATTTCATTAATCCAAGTGTAATAAGCTTTCGTTCCAAAGTGCTGTACATTTTAAATAAAGAAGAAAAATCATATGATCAGTGATGTAATGATAAATTAAAAGGTGGATAAACTATGACCTCCAGTCAGGCAAACAATATACAACAATGTAAATACAAATCAACTATATTCTCTAAAGCATTAATTTATGGTTTCATCCTTAAAAGATCCCATCCTCATATAATTTACACCGCTGTGATTCTACTTACTATGATGTATACTATGCGTTTGTAAAAGTCATATACATGTGTGACTGCCTAAAACAGTTACAGGTATTAGTAAATAGATAGTTAACAGATTTAATAATGATTCATTTAAATTTTGTGCTCGTAGCCATTGTGACATGTCATTTTGAAACAACACTCCTCATTTACTATACAAACACTAGATAAAAGCAATGCACATTCAGAAAAAAAAAGCTTTTACATTGAAAGAAAGTTTAATATACTAACGTACCATAAAAGGCCTCAGTGACACTTGCTGTGGTTGATTGGATTCAGATATCTTCATGCCCTGAGATCTATTGGTCGGTAGCGTCAAGTATTCCCTTGGATATGTCTGGATATAAAATAAAAAAAGAACAGAGTCGCTACTTTTGTGACAAATAAAACAATCTAATAACAATAAAAGTTTTCAAACTACATTTCATTCTTCTCTACGGTGACTTACAGTGATTGCAACAGTAGAAAAACGCTTTGATTCCTAGATCACAAACATTACAAGAAATTAGATTGAGAAAAGTAGAAAAAACAACTCACATCGGTGCAAGGGTCGATTGGGGAGACGGCAGAGATCCTGCTTTCTCTCGCAACTGGGTCGACGGGTTCTTCCCCATCCTCCGGATCTGCAGAAGTAAGGAGGGAAGAAAAACACTGGAGTTGTTCTTGTACGACTTACCCCCAAGCACTCAACATATTTCACATGAAGACATTTAGGAGCCTGGCGGCAAGAAGCCATCAAAATAGAAGTACCCCCATGTGTCATATTTGGGTTGGACCGATAAAGCCGCCTGTTCCTCTGCATCATCTGGCCTTTCTTTTTTTTGCTGGTTCCATGCTGGTTCTGCCACTCTTCTGAAGGACTATGGTCCACACAACTGATGAGCACGAGTGCTTTACCACTTGGCTTAGCATGGCTGTGGCTTTTACCGCCTTGTAAAACCAAAAAAAGATTTGAATCAGATAATCTGGAACACAATGTGAAGAAACACTGGTATACATCTTAATCTGTTCGCACCTGAGGTCGGTTCACTTAACAAAGCCTCCAGACCGTGGTAGCTCGAGCCGCACTTCGCAACCTGCAGGTTCACAACAGGGCCGGTCTGCTTCATGACAGCTGCTGCCCTACATCAAGACAGGATCAACATGGGTGAGCAACGGATCTTCCATTTCATCCTTTCATATTGTCATAGCAACGTATACTTTTTCATCACACGCTTTAATTTTACAGAATATTTCCATTACCTTGTCAAACTTTTAGTAAAGCAAACTTTGTCGTATAAGATGAGTTTTGAACTCTGGATAAGACTGTTACAGTTCCATGACTTAATTTAAGTGTGCTTGTGCTTGTGGGTTTCATCACATTATCTGGGACTTGATTAAACACATCATGTAAGAGGAGTGTTTTGAACTACAGGTTAGGCTGTTATCTAGCTACCTTTCTTGACTGAGGCCGACCAGGCTCTGACCATCCACACTCAGCAACTGGTCCCCAGCGGTCAACCTGCCATTCTGCAATACAGTACAGACATGTTATCTCTTATATTGAACTTTCCTTGGATCATTTCAGCGAAATTATTCTATGTTTTTCACATCTCAAGATCAGATGAATCAAAAATGTGTTAGAGCTCACCATTTCCGCTGGTCCTCCCTTGACAATAGATTTGACATAAATCCCAAGGTTACCTCGCCCTGCTCCCTGTGGCAAAATATGGAGGGAAATCGGTTGAGACATTTAGCAGATAGTTTGGGTGTTTGGATAGTTTCAGTTAATGAAGGCACCAGAGTAAGAAAAAAACATCTTGTCATCTTGAGACAGTAATCCAATTCACCACGACAGCCACAATGCTGACTCCCATTCCACTGTTCAAAGGTTTATGCAATGTGATATTCACAATCTCTGGCTCTCTGGATGCTGCCTGATGGGAGAAAAAAAAAGAAACAACGTTACTGCTGTATAAATGGCTGTTTCTATCTTGAGCATAAATATCCAATTTCATATTGGGCTAAAGAGACTGCAGTTTCACATTGTAACACATTTGGGACCACAACCCAACAGAAGTACAGTGTGTGTTCGTTTACCAAGTGTGAGCTCTCTGCAGATGCTGCTTCACTGAAGAACACGGTCCAGTTGCCTTTGAAGTTGGGCTGAGATATTAAGGAGCAGAGACCTGGAAGAGCAGGACATCACAGAACACAAATAGCAGAAATTGTCACCCTAACTGGGCCTTTGATTTTGTACAGTGTGGATATAGTGGTAAATACAACATTGGGTAATCTATGAACTCCAATCTGTGATCACCGTAAGGCAAACAACTATGAATAAAAGCACAAAAAGTTTCAGAATAGTGTAAAAATATCACATTTTCATAATTTTTTAATAACTTTATAATGTATCATTTTATTGTCACACACATGCACAGCGCACCGCACACACCTAGTGAAATTATTCTCTGCATTTAACCCATCACGGATCATGTACCTTACTTCAGTCTCACACTGCTGTAATATACACTATACATTTAAATAATAATGATTTAACCATGTCAGCTTAAAATGAGGGGTTAACTCTATTTTACAAATACTATGGTGGGTAAACACCATTTTAGGTGAGTTTACCCGGCTACATCCCTGAATTAGGATTTCCAAACGTTCCGTTACTGTTCTGAATCCCATACCTTTGCAGCAAATTGGCTCCAAGAATTCCCTAAACCCCGGAGGAATTCCTCTCACAGTGTCACAGGAGTATCCTCCCTCAGGCAGCAGGAAGGGCAAATTGATGTCAAGGCTCTCCTTCAGCTGGATGTCCCGTCCCTCACTCCGAACCAGGCTATCTGCTGAGGCCTCTGCAGCCACCACTACAGCGCCGATCAAATCCTGGAGGGTTGATGACAGATTTGTCGATCTAACAACTACATTGACATTTCTCACTCTGTGGCTTTAGGGAGGGGACATCTACTCTGTATGCTGCGACCTTGAGCAAAACACTCTAGCAGTGTTGTTGTATA
>OMOT01059551.1:0-30425 GCA_900312575.1 Acanthochaenus luetkenii | reverse complement strand
TGACGATATGTAAGTCGCTTTGGATAAAAGCGCCTGCAAAATGCCGTAATGTAATATAATATAATCTCCTAAATGCTGTAATGTAATGTAATGTAAACTCCCTCCGTCTGCCACAGTATATATATGTATATCTACACACACATACACTCCATATACATGCTCCATATATACACACTTATACACGGGGTTTCCATAAGAAAAAGTTGTTGCCGGTCCACGTGTCCTGGAAGATTGAAATGTCTCGGACAAATGGGAGAAATTATCGTTATCGTCAGATATGATCTGTTAGCTTAAAAACAATTGATAGGCAGGCTATATAAAGAATGACATCATCAACGCATGTAGAGGCTCATATCATTTGACTTCTTACACTTTTCCACAGCAGTGAAGCATGCAGCTGCCGACTCAAAGGTGCCAAGTGTCTCTCCACAACTTACAATGCGCATAAGCCTTGTGACCTCGTCCTCGCCAAGGCGACCTCGCTGCGCTGTTTTGATTCATTACAATTAGAATTGTGCTTAGAGGGAATTATTTTCACGGACATTATGGAGAGATTTGAATATGTCGGACTTCAACAGATTTTCACGGTCAAAAAACCGTAATTACCAGCTAACGGAAACCCATGTATACACTTCCTATGTACACACTTGAATATACAGCAACTACAGCATTAGAAGAAAATGAACAGCATAGCAGTTATCTGTACACATAAAGTGCAAGTGAAACATTGCACATTAGGGTAGCAGTTAGGATTCACTACTGGCTGTTAATGTGTCTTTCTGCCTGTGTATAGAAGATGTCTTTAAAACGAGTGGTGTGTGCCTTTACACCATGGTAACACTGCCCTGATGGTAATAATGTAAGTAGCTGATGGCCTGGAGGAGTGTTGTCTCTAATGATGCCCTGTGCCCTCTTCCTACAGCAGATGGTATAGATCTCTAAAAAGCTGTGGTAGATCGCTACCTATTATTCTGGAAGCGTTGTCTAATAACTCTGTTGAGCCGCTTCAGATCTGTTTTAGTTATGTTACCAAACCACACTAGTAAGCCACCAGTGAGAATGCTTTCAATGGTACACCGATAGAAGTTCTCTAGAGTTACACAGCTGGTGTTATCGGACCAGGTAAGAGAGTCAGAGATCTGTATTCCTAAGAACTTAAAAGAGTTAACAATCTCAACAGCCATACATACCACTGACAGTTGTCAAGGCCAAGGTGTTCAGCTTGAAATATAATTTAAAGCATTCTTGCCAACATATTGTTTTTCGATGATTACATAAATGTATCATACTACCAATGAATACACAATGCTTTGTTTCCAATCTGCCATCTTCTACCAAACTATCAAGTGGGATCATACATCCTAAAAATTAATGACACAGATTTGATGTACTACTAAAATTTAACATGATGCCCCAGTATGAAGTGCTTCATAGGGTTAATGTTTTCAACAATTTGAGGCATAATCCTGTATGTAATGAAAATACTTTGGACATTAATATGGATCAGTGCAGATCATCTGTAAATACTCGACACCCATGCCCATGGAGTGTGTCGCTCTGTGAAGAGAGTTCCTCAGCAGAGAGTGAAATGGAGGGTTAAACCTCCGGGTCGTCGCTCCTCGGTCAGGGCACCGATAGAATATAATTAGTACGGCATAAAAAGGCCCATCAGATCCCAGTCTGTACTTGATATGGTACAATTCTGTCACTCTCATTAATTGCTGAGCAGGTTTCATTTGCTCATGACTTGAGTCTGAAAATAAAATCTCATCAACTACACTTTTGTTTTACATTCTCCGAACACCTTTTCAATGACATTTCTCGTTCATTTACAGTTGAGAATGCCTCGTGAGGCATGGCCCTATCAATACTATAACATTTAAGCATAATTGCATCTTAGCTATACCTTGCTCTGTACTCAATTAACAGTAGAATGTGTTGAGTGAGTACATTGGTTAAACAATTTCCCAGTTAGTACTCTCTTGACGTGGAAAGGCTTAAACAGTTGTATATCAAGTTCTCCATGTTTTATTGAAAATGAAACATCCCAGGACCTTTCATCTATACTCACCGTGACCCAGTCAAAGATGAGACTGAATGCTGCTATTAGACTGGGCATTTACTGTAACAGCCTCTAAGCTTGATCATCATTTTAATGTGTCATTATCTAATATGGTTGCCATTTCAATAAGTCAAGGCCCCATCCTCAAAAGGTGTGCAGGCTTTTTCTCTTAACGCAGTACTCACAGTACATACTGTAGTTCCGTCAGTCAGTCAGAACAGGGATGGCCTGGTGGTTAGCAGGACCACCCTGTTATGGGGTTAGTAGGTCTGTGAGATTGAGAGGGTGCCACAGAGGGATATGCAGTATGTGAAGCAGCATTGGCACATTAACAAAAATGTGGATACTACTTTGATACTGTTGTGAAAGATTTAATTCAATATTGACTTGTATACTTTCACCAAATGTGTTCTGCAAGCTGATGTTTTCCACATCTACACATCTATTTAACTTCTTGTTTTACTTATTTTGTGAGTTGTTCTCATGAATATGGAGTTATTTGATGTTATTGATATTGATGTTGAGGTTATGTGCTTTCCATGGTGCTTTTTGGTTAAAATAAAGCAAAGTGGCTGTTGAAAAGAGGAAAGTGAATCAGGTGTTACTGTCCTAAAGCCTGTGTATCAACTGAGTCTCAGGATCAGAATGGGACAATGAAAACAATGTGGCCTGGCATTGATATTCCAGGGAAAGTATAAAATGTGAGCGTGTCTAAAGGAACAGATTAGCCATCATGGCCCCTGACATTTAGTTAGCCACTAATCATTGTCATTTGTATGTGACTGTGTGAGTATGTGTGAATCTCTATCTTCGTCCCTGTAAATGTCTGTCCTCTATTATGTGTACACTTGTGTGCGAGTGCAATTTTGTCTGTGTGTGTGTGCGCGGGCGTGTGTGTGTGCGTTTGCACTCACACTCTATAATGCGTGTCCTCATCACGGAAATAGCTGCTATTAGCTCTGGTTAATTAAAATGAGTAAGGACAAAGGTCGGCGACTCAGCTCTTACGTCTCTTCTCTAGAGGGGGAACAGATACAGCATGAGTGGAGAATCATTAATGCATTTTATTTGGGTGTTTTAAATGGTCTGTAGGTCCTTTTACAAACAAAACAGTTTAACATGAAAGGGGGCACCACAATTCACTGCTACACTTTCATTTCGCAGCATTTGTTGCACTGGTCTGGCTCAAGATAGCTGAATTGTCTTAATCTCTGCTTCAGCTTGATGTAGAATGAAATTCATTCACACTGAATGGTAGACAGATTATTTTGTAATCTTTGTACTTTGCAATGCATGTTTACAATTGTACATCAAAATGAGATTTTGATTCTGATAATATGGGGTTGGTTCCAAAGCAGAAAATGTAGACCTTATCGCCAGAAAATTTTCCTGGATGCTTATCCTTTATATTCCAAGTTATTCTCTATGCACCTGTAGTTTTGTGCAACATTACAGATCAATGGGCGGGACAAACATATCTATTTAGTTTCTGGCTGTTTGAGACAGTAAAAGACAAAAGTAAATATGAAACGAAACAGAGCAAACACTCACAGTGCACAATAATTAGATATTCCAAACTGATATTCAGTGGCATTCCCCTTTAACACTAGGAAGGCCGGACTTTTGAACCCTGTTTGCTAGCCAAGTAAAAACCACAATAGATGTCTGCATCCACAGCAATCTTTGGAGTAAAATCTTTGGAATAAAATTAAAAAAACAAATATATATATGTCAGCATTTTCATTTCTAAAGTATAATTGTGGAAAAAAATTGTAGGCCTACCCATTACTTGTGTAGCATATTACAGGCACATTGACAAAAGTGCTTGAGTAAGCAAAACACCAAAACGAGCTAAGCAGTTACATGATGAAGAGCAACTAAATACAAGGTAGTGAATTTACTGCATGGGATTCGTGGAATGCCCTTTTATGCACACACTCAACTCTCCTCTTATTCATTGCAGTATTATAATCCACATTTCCATGTCGCAGAGACAAAGCTGTCAAATCTAGTGGAGATTTTGGTATATGCATGATGAGTTGGACCTGCTGTCTCCATTAGAGCATTAGGAAAATCTGTTCTATCTAAACCATGCCAACCCAAGACAGGTTGACAGGAGACAAGACGGCTTGTCTCCTGTCTCACCTTAGGTGCAGACAGTGGAAGAGTACTGTTTTATGACTGACTGAAGGTGTCTCAGGTGTTGGCTCATACTCTGAATCCGATTAAGAACCCCAATCGTCTTCAAGACAGATATTAACAGAGAGGAGAAAGAGAAAGGGACAGATCGTCCAATGTCCTTATTGTTCTAAAGGTATGTGCATCCTCTTAATTACTATGCCCACAATTATTAATTCCCCCACTAAAGTCTTTATCATCCTCATCATAGTATTGTTCTAACGTTATGTGAGTAATCATATGTGTAAAATAGTTTTAACGGTGCTCACTTGATCAATGGAAATAAATGTTCCGGTCAGTCAAGTTCAATAGTGTGCTAGAGGGGGAGAGGGAGAAATATTCACACCTTTTTATGTAAATAGTGGTACTTTGTGTGGAGAAAATTCCAAAAACGTTCTATTTACTTTCCAAGTATTTAGAATTCTGAGAATGCAAGCCAAAGTCATGGAAGGATGAAACAATTAATTGACCAATGGTGTTAGCTCATGGCTTTTCTAGTGTTAAACAGTTTGTTCTCAGAGGTGTAAATCACAACAGAGACCTCTATCATTTCTCTTCATATCCAAACATGATCCTCTTGGCAGTGTTTATCATACAGTGTGTCCTTCATCAACAGTAGAATAGCTGTGAAACTGATTTACTGGGGGGGGGGCATTGACGGCCGCAATCCCAGAGATACATCGGCCTTAATTGGGCAGACAAATATCACAGGCCCTGCCCTACAGCACTGTTGCATACACCACACTGAATGCAGACTGGCCACCCAACAGTGGGGTGCCACCACCCTGTGTCATCCCAGAAATTAATCGGCTTCCGAAAGTGCTATTAACCAGCAGTGAGATATTTCCTCCCTCAATCAGCTTCCTTGGCTTTTAGTTGTGTAGGACTCCAGTTACAGAAGGCCTCCTGCTTTGTCGGAGAATCCCTTGGTCAGGTTTATTTATGGATTGAGACCGGTCTAGCTGAGAATATGTAATCACACACAAAGGCCTGACGAATCAGAGAAGAGCAACATTTATAGATTGCTATTGAAGCTGATCACAATAACGGATGCTCTGTTCGAAGTCATTATTTGGACAATCAGAGCTCTAGAGTAACACAATAAATAAACGTACAGGTCTGACATCTGTATTCCGCAGAGTACATGCTCAGGGTTTTTTCAATAATGAACGATTTATTGAATATTCATGCCTTTGGCCTTTCCAGAGTCCTCCCTGGGTACGAATTGCCCTACGTGTTGTTTAGACTAAGTCCTTTTCTGCCAACCACCACCCCACCCCACCCCATCCTTCCCAGGGGCGGTTCAAGCAGGAAAGCAGTCAATACTGGGCACCAGAGAACAGAATCACAGAATGACTTGTTTAGCTGATACACACAGAGACATAAATTGCACATACTGTATGCACAATGTGTGCGCACACAAGCACACATGCATGCAGACATGCACGCATACACACACATACTGAACACACGCACACTCTCTCTCGTGTACACCCCCCCACACACACACATACTGCCTGAGAATAATCACGAATCCTTTCCAGCACTTAAACCTTCCATTGTTTGACAGACAGTGCTATTTATCATGGACTTGGGTGAGAGGAATAAAGAGAACGGGAGAGGGAGAGAGATCTTCACTCCAAACCCTTTGTCTCTGGATGATTCACTACACTTCCTGGAAGTTCTCTGGCTGTCTACAGTCTGTAAAAGCTGAGGGCTTGCTGTCAGATCCACTGCCCCTGTCCATGGGTGTCCCTCAGGGCTCCATTCTTGGTCCAACTCAATTTAAAATGTACATAAATAACATAGCTTATGCTGCTACCAACTCATTCATTCATCTGTATGCTGACAACACCATTCTGTACACATCTGGTCCCTCTCTGAACACTGCCCTGACTTCCCTGCAACACAGCTTCAACAGCATTCAATATGCCTTCTCCAATTTTCACCTTCTTCTAAATTCCCCCCAAAACTAAATGTCTTCAATCGAAACCTACCCCAAGCAACTTGTCCCCTAAAAACCATCTTACTGGATGATCAGAGCTAGAATTTGTTGACGCATACAAATATCTAGGTAGCTGGCTCGACAGTTCACTCTCCTTTCAAACCCACATTAATACCCTGTTCACCAAAGTAAGAACAATAATTGGTTTTCTGTGTCGCAATAAAGCATCTTACACCCACTCTGCAAAACACTCCCTGGTTAAAATGACCTCTCTGTCAATTGTGGACTATGGGGACATCATCTATTGGATTGCCCCAAAAAACTCTCTCAATAAACTGGACGTCATCTAACATACTGCCATCCACTTTGTCACCAGTGCTGTTTTCAACACCCATCACTGTGACCTGTACTCCCAAATCGAATGGTCATCACGTCATGCCATAAACAAATACACCGGTACCAGTTCATTTATAAATCCATCATCGATAAAATGCCCCCATACCTCCGCTCATTACTGAACATCTTCACCAGTTTGTGCACTCTGAGCTCCTGCAAACTCATCACCTTGGTCATCCCCAAAGTTTGTACCTCCTTTGGCCATCACTCTTTCCAGTCTGCTGACCCTACCGACTGGAACGAGTTACAAAAGTCATTAAAACTCCACATCTTCATCTCATTACCCTCCTTTAACAATTCATTACATGACATAGTCAATGATCACTGTACCTGCTTTTGAATAACCTCCCTGGTCTATAGCACATAGTTCCGCTGAGGTATGTTGTTTTTATACTGTTGTTTAGATATTCTGGGATGTCGTGATTTTAAACGGATTTATCTATTTATGTTTGATTATTTATTAGTATTTATTTATGTTTTATATATAGACTTGCTTTCTGTTTTGCCTCTTGGCCAGGTCATCATTGTAAATGAGAATTGGTTCTCAATTGACTCATCTGGTTAAATAAAGGTTGAATAAAAAATAACGTTCAAGATTATTTTCTACCAAATGACCCAATGAGAGATACAAATTAATATTTCAAGGCAATAGCTTAATGTCATGACGAATTGATGACCCGAGACAGGACATTGTACATCGCTCTGATGATGATGGGTCCCCAAGAAGCCCTATCCAGGATATTTTAAAAGAGAGTCATGAAAATGATCAAGGGCACTTTGAGAAGTATGGAACATGACATTGTCATTTGCTGTGCTCAAGAAGGCTTTCCTCACCTCTGAGATTTCATTCCCAACAGTAAGTGGGGGAGTTTTGATGAAATCTTCGTCACAGAAAATGCAGAAATAAGCTGGGTACTTTGTGTGGTTGATCTTTCTTTTTTCCTCACCATTTCTGGATATTCATCATAAGATGCTGCCTTTTGTATCACAGAATATATTATTAACATACCATTTTTTAACAGCCAACAGTAATGGGACATGCTTTATTTGTAGCCATACCATCAGAATTACTACATTATTATTAGATAGATGGATTGGATTGGATTGCACTTTATTGATCCCCTAGGATAAATTCTGGTGTCACAGCAGCAGCAATTGGCAGAACAATGCCAGAAATGGGAAAGGCAAAAGAAATAACATAGGTAATAACAACAGTGGACACATAAATAATGCACTATACAAATTTACAAATGTTGCACTAATTTGACTCCTGTGCAGGATTGAGTCCCATGATATAGATGCATAATAGATCCAATGGCAAGTTTTGGATCTTGAATCATGAATTGTGATAGATAACATGAGAGCCCCATCTACAGCATCAGTGGCACCAAAGGCCTTTAGTCTGTCTGGATTCAGTGGTGTAGTACATACTCTGAGTATGACAAACTGATGAACCAAGAGCCGGATAAGAGCAGATCCAAACACCTGCTGAGTCAAGCTCCTTTCCTGTGACTGAAATGGTGGTAGTTTGTGTCTGCTATATAGCTGCCAACTGCTCTCTCCCCATCAATCACGACCCGGGTTCTGTAGTTTGAACTTTGACCTTTAGTGCTGCATCAAGGCGCAGTGACAGATGGAGACAGAGCTTTGTGTCCTCACATCAGATCATCCATTTCACACGTACAGAAACACACTCAACTCACATAGAGAGCTGCGATGTACAGATCACCCATAGCAACGGTCGTTTGGTCACGAGCTGATATTTAGTTGTTGGAAAGTAGCATGCCCTCTGTTTCCTTTTCAGACTATTCTTTTTGAGACTATTTGAAATAAGCTTTGTGCATGGATTTGCCTGTCAAAGACACGTTGTAGGCACACGGCTAACTGAAAAGCCACTGCGATCATCTTTGAGAATGAAAGGAGAGTGGCTCGTGCAGAGGAATTTTGTTTATCATAAGCAACATGCTGAGGCTGAAAGACACTGATTAGCATGAATAAATTAGAAGCTTTTTCAATAAGTGGGTGATAGCTTATCTTTGAATTACATGCCCAGCGCAGCTCTCCCGTGCAAGATTAATTGCCTCTCACAAGGTATTTCGAAAAGTTAATTTTCATCAATTGATTTCCCTTAACTCGTGGATTCCTCAGAAGTGCATGAAATTGGTAACAAGTTCTCCATAATCACGCTTTCTGCATCGTTAACCTCATTGGCAATCACTCATCATATGTATCAGTTGTGACATTTGTGGAAGCATGTTATTTTTGCACCATTAGGTCATGACAGGAATATTATCATAAACTAATGGATAATTACAAGATGAACTAAAATGTTGGTCATAGTTACATTTCCTAGATTTCTGCAAGGAACAAAGATAATTTTCACAGTGAAACATTTCATTCTGTTACTTGGTTCAACTTCATCAGCCTAATCAATCACCCTCACCATATGCCAATATAATGAATAACTCTAGCCAAGCATCCAAGTCCGCACAGAACAAGCATCGACAGCAAGAACAATCCAGACACATACAACGGGAAAATTCATAAAATCTGAAATTACATGTAGCCTATATCCAATGTAAATGTTTCCTGACAATAACAACTGTTCCAGCAAATATTTAAGGACGTTGACTTTCCACCCCCATTGTGAAAACTGTGTCACTATAAGGTTCTTGCGACATCTGTAGATTGCAGAGCTATCTCTAGGCTATGAGCTGGGATTGTGCCAAGCCTTATCCAAGGCGATCATCGCTGTGCCAGTTCATTATTGTTACCACAGTTTTAGGGTCATATCAGTTATAGTCTGAGATACATAGGTATGATGCTTTGAAGCAAAAAAGGGGGCCACTGAAATAAATTGAAAGAAGAATATAAGTTCAGGGTTACAACTGAAGTCGTGGCCATAGATTCACAACTGTAAGAGTCTATGCCAGGTGTATCCACAGTGATTCTCCTGAGGTGTACACTGCTTATTGAGACACAGCGGTAAAAATAATGATAACTAGGTTACACCTTAACAAAACCACTACAAAGGGATCCCAGGTAAAGGACAACACGTTGCACTTGCATCAGACACATTTCTATCACTAAACATTGATCTCTGTTGCAATAAAAGCTTGTACAGCTGCTTTACATATTTAACATAAGAGGCTATTCTCACACGCCTTCATCAATGGACCCTCAGGCGAAATCCTGGAGTGCATTAATAGGGTAAATCACTGGATTCATCATACCTAATGATACCATTATGGAATAATGTGTATCAGCTAATGTGCACTTGCCTGAAATCTATTTATGTCTTCAAGCATTTGCTATCTGCTGCCAGTCCTCACACCACAATGCCTTGTTAACCCATCCAACTCAGCCACGAGGAGATCTTAAAATACGAAGGGATGCCAAAGACTGACAAGCAATAAGGGTTGATGAGGTTTTATGTGTTCTATGCCAGCACTCACTCCACTTCCACTATTGCTGCTGGGCTCAAATAAACAGAAATCAAAATAAAACATCTCTGTTTCTGAACATTTTTATTGCTTTTTCTTATTAGTGCGAGCTATTGTGTGTTTTGATGTTGAAAATGATTGAGATTGATATGTTTAATAACGTGATGAGAAAGAGCAGCGGGTGATATTGGAGATAAAGCTAGAGTACCTTTCAAAGTTTATGGTCCGGTGGCACTGTATGTTATTTGTTTGATACCACAGCGCAAAGGCAAATACACATGTGCATCTGCCCTCATTCACACATATACACAAGCACATACCAAGCTGCCAGTGTTCCACAAACACTTCCATCCAAAAAGTCAACCTATCACTACAAATGTGTTGATTCTTCCATTATTACCCATGTATTTTTTCAGTAGATTGGCTTGGACCATGAAATAATCAGGACATGTGACGGACAAAGTCAGGTATCATGACAGTACAACATTTAAATTGCAAAATTGGAGGGCCAAGGTGTCTGCAGCCACTAAGGCTATGCATTTTTTTTTCCAAATGCTGCCGGCAAGCAGTGAGAAAACCTTGCCAATAATGACAGATTTCTCTTTCTACTTGGATGAACTTTTCCCAAAGTTAAGTTACAAATTATATGTGCCTACTTTATGACACTGCAAATGGAGGTAATCCCTTTGAGTAATAAAATCTGTCAGTGTTTATGTTTAGTTTCCGTGTCTGACATCTAATTAACGGATTGGAAGTCGGTCCTTTTTACAGCCCACAGCTAGGAGAGGGAACTGAAAACCGTTAGGAATAGCTATGTGGGAACTGTCTCATTACCGAGGTGTATATTACCCAGCAAACACGTATATTTTACAGGTATATTATAATTCACCTGTATCAATGTCATCTCTAACAACCTGCAATTTGGGGAGGCTTTAGAGCAGGGTAATTTGAGAATTGCAAGGAACTATTCAAGGATACTGCCAGGATTTCTGCGTTTATCAAGTAAACCTGAAAAATTTAAATGAAAATAAAATCTTCCCCCAAATCCAATTTCAAAGTGCTGCATGCTGCTGATTACATACTATCTGTCCTCACATCAGTTAAGCATCTGCTTTTTTATATGACGATTACATCTTATTGTGTTTGGACAGGGGATATGCCCAGGGCAGTTATAGTGCCTTCATCCACTTCTCGGGTACGTAGGATGGATGTAGAAAAATTACCGAAAATGAAGAAGGGATTTCTCTTTCTCTCTCTCTCTCTTTGTCTCTCCCTCTCTCTCCTTGGCTCCTCTACCTCCCCAGTGCCGATAGTGCCGTCCGTTACAACAGGAGGCCTGGCTTCCCCTCTGCGGTGTAATTGGAAAGCTGGCTGTCAGTAGGTGTAGCCAGTAATGGGGTCCCACGATTCCGTGGCAGCAGTCAGCCTGGAGAAGCCTGTCAGAATTCATAGAAGAGCCCAGTTCTGTGTATTCCACTTTGCGACTCCAGAACAAAACCCCTGCATTTTAATAGTGCAGCTGTAAGCATTTTCCGTTAATTCAAGGTGGCGTCATTAGAGGCTTATTTATTCACCCGGGGCGTCTGCTGGGAGGGAGATGATGCTGCCCAGATCAGCTGTGGCAGCATCATCTCAGCACCTCCCGCAGGGCTGTAGAAGGGGAAATTAGAGAGGAATGGGCAAACATGACAATCATGTTCTATCATCGTTAATGAATTAGCACATAAAGAAAACAACAAGCTGGGGTGCGGAGGGTACTGAGGGAAGGGTATAGTGTTCTGTTGTTGAAGGGACAGCACAGGCATGACTGGCTCTGATGTTTTTGGAGTTGGAGGAGGTGCAACACACAGAGAAGAGCACATATATATCACCTATATATATATATATAGGTGCATAAAAGTAATAAACACTACAAACTTTCAAGGTAACTTGGTGACCAGGGGTTTTGCAAGCGAAGATTCCCACAGCCACAATGCTATCACGTGCTGTCAGATGATGATAGAACTACCTTTGGGTGGGAGATTAAGTTGCATGCACTGTCATTATACTCATTAGAGGGTAGAGAGTGCACTTTCTGCCGTGTTGACCTTTAATATTGTTTGTAGTGTGTAAACTGAATAAAATCTGTAAAGCAAAGCCATAGAGACACACACGCACTCTCACACACACACACACACATATTTGAATCATATACATCAATACAAGATGTGACATCAACAATAACAATTCAGTCAGAAAAGACAGAAAGCATTTCCACGAATAACAACTGACAAAATCCAATCTGAAATTGGACACTTTTGCTCACTTGACAACTTGATTTTCTCATCAGTGGATGTGGAATTTCAAATGGATTTCAATTGCTAGTTGCCAAATGGTCCAATATCGAGTGCCCATCCTATGGCCCCTCAGCAATGTCTCAACACTGTAACCTAGCAACGAGACTTCACTTACATAAGATCTTAGTTTAGCATGCCGTTTTCGAATGAGGAACGACAGATGACAGAGTGACATTTTTCATGCACATTGTCTCATTTCTTATCTTAAGCAGTCTTGGTTGAGATTGTACACACACACATGTCACACCACATGTCTGAATGCTTGCATAGTGTCCTGCTCCATTCGTTTTTAAGGACAAAGATTAAATTGCAGGGTCATAGTTTGTCGTCTGTTTAATAAATTACGGTGCAGTTGTCCTCACACAGCCCCATTCCATAGTGCATTAAAGTTTGGCACGTCTTAATATTAAAAGTTAAACTGTTAGCTATTGATCTTTTGTTTTGGTTCCCCGACTTGGTTGGTACTCTCGCTGGAGCACTAAAGCATCCAAGCTACATCTCAGCTGACAGACCAAGGGCTCCTCATCTGAGCCTTTGAAAACCTCTCGGTCCCTGCCATGGAGAGATAGGATCAGTAGACAACCCCAACATTTTCAATTTTGTGCTATCAGACACTGAGGAGATGTGTCAACAGTAGGGTCCTACAGCAAGTAAACACAGGAGTCTGACAAGCAATAACCTAGATTCAACATCGCCTCTAGTCGTCTCCCACCAAAGGTCTGCCACTTTCATCTAATTTAGATCCAGATCTGCAGATCAAATCAATGACGCCTGCTACACAAGACAGACACCACACCTGAGAATGTTTTCTTGGGCCTTCCCTCATATCATTGAGCGTTATGCCTGTGTTTAGTTACGTCAATACAGCCTGGGAGGATTGTGAGTCATAGAGATTTTCCTTGAGCCAGTGATATGAGGATTGATTATTTTAATGATGCATCATCCTCCACTGGACTGTAGGCTGTTTGCCCATAATATACGATTAGTTTACATACATGCATTGAGGTTATACTGGCACAATGTTCTATAATATCGCATTTTACAGGGTCCAGACCTTTGCAACTTCAAATCATTGTTTGTAGTATAAATTATCAGCTGGCAAAAGTAATCTGCACCATACATAAGTTTTACTTCTTCATGAAGAAATTTTATTTTGATTGTGCAATAGAGAGTTATGTACACACTCTTAGCAACAGTAAGGAGGAGAGAGTGAAAGCGGCTTCAGCCAAATTGGACAGAGTTCAAATCACAAAAGAGAAACCACGTGACGTGGGGTGCTGGGTCTAAAGAGGAACTGGGGAAATTGTTGATTCAACTTTTCTTTTGACAGTTTTTAGCAAGAGGAGGGATCATGGGTTAGAATAGTTTGGTTGAAACCCCAGACGACTAAGGGACCATTAGATAGCAGGAGCCACTGCAGAAAAGCCCTCTCAGAGGGACAAATCTTGCCGATTTAAATAGTGTGTCTCACAAACCTGTGTGTGTGAGTGAGGTATTTTAATGTGTTCCAATGGCTTTATGGGTGGGTTGTATGTTTCTCTGTGTGTTTTGAACAATCTAAATACCAAAGCTTTTAACGTCAAAGCTCCAAGAGGATTTAAGTGCCCAGAAACGTGCCAATTATGATTGTAAGTGATGTCTAACAGGGACTATTGATGAGCTACCCTCAATAGAAGAGAACTGCACTTTTGTAAGAGTTTATTTTGATTTATGATAATGATGATAATACTTGCAGCTGCCAAATAATTATTCCACCCAAAAAAGAGAGGAGTCATAATGTATAACCCAAAACTGTAGCACAGACCACCTTCCATTGTCCACTTGACCTTCCTTTACTCTTCCCTCTGCTTGCAGAAAAAAATGTACTTAACAAAATAATTGTTTTTCTTTTTTTAAATGTTTTTTTCTTCTTCCTTTGCAGTTCCTCCCAAGATTTATGACATTTCCTCCGACATCACGGTAAACGAGGGCAGCAACGTGTCGCTCATCTGCACAGCCAGTGGGAAACCTGAGCCCACCATTTCCTGGAGACACATAACCCCGTTAGGTGAGTTTACTTCACCTCTCACATGCCTATGCTAAAGGATGGAGAGATGAATGGATGGATGGGTGGATAGAGAGAGGGAGGGAGGGATGGAGGAAGCAAGGATGGGATAGATGGAGTTAGAGGAGGGAGGAGAGAAGGGATGGATGTATTACAGATGAAGAAAGGGAAGGAGGAAGGGATGGATTGAAGGAGGGATAGATGGATGGATCCATAAGAGAGGGAGGGAGGGGGAAGGAATGGATGGATGTAATAATGGCCCAAAGTGGACATGCAGTATGTGAAGAGGGTGAGACCTGAGTGCATGTAGGGAGGAGGGTGGATGGTGAGGTAACTAAATCAAATCAAACTGCATTAGAGTTCCTATTGCCCATCCTCACAAGATGTAAAGGGTTCCATTCCAAAATGCTATATATCTATTGTATACTGGGAGGAAAATGTTTCCTGTTGGTTATCAACAGTATTTCAAAATGTAAATGGCGTATACCTTCTAACATGTTAATATTTTCTGGGCAGGTCTTTAGTCAGCTAATAGCTTCAGTAATATTCCAGTCAGTTTTCTCATCACTGCAGGGAGTCTTCCGATTCAGTTTGGCAAACAAATATTTAAGGTGCATTTACAAAGAATATATTTGTTGTTGTTTAGGTTGCTGATAGTCTGAGCACACATACACCATTAAGCGCTATGAATGCTGAACCCTCCCTTTGAGAACTTCATTCCAACGCATTTAGCTATTGCTGCGAAGCCCCCGCCCCCCAACACACATATGCACACAAATGCACACACACAAACACAGACACACACACAATTCCAGTCCTCTCTCATTTTCATATTAATGGATTAGAGCATGCTGTGCTTATCTGATAGCTGTGAGGATGACTGCATTTATCTTATGGCTGTCAAATCCTCCTCTCTAGTGTACTTGCCCCGGATTGCGTCAGGGGAGTTTTCAGAGGATGATCAAAAGAGCCATCCTCAGAGTCCGAGTGGCAGTCACTCATTATACTTTGAAGTATCCACACTTTGAAGTATGCCAGGGAAGAAATTATATGATGGTCAAATGAAAGGGCCTGGGACTAAATGTAATCACAAACGGTCTCCAAAGCACATCAAAGAAGAAGCCATTTAGCATGGGATCTATAAGTCAGTTATTGCAGTAATGGCGATTTGTCCAAAGGACATGGTACAACTGAAAGGTTGTAATGGGCTAATCACCTATCATATGGAATACCATTAACTCGGTTGGATATGCAGAGCAATCTGCTCCAACCAGTGTGTAAGACAACTTGCAATCACATCATTTGGAAATATGAATCCCTAATTGTGAGTAATCCATCAATATCTATCAAAAACAACTACTATTAACACTAGAAAGGACAACCGATTTGTGGGGTCTAAGAGAAGGACAACAAGCCATCAATTGAAGGGGGTAGATATAGTTATAACTACTATTTTGCTGAGGGATTTTGAAAGTCTAGTAACTGATTCTTACAGAAAGTGGGATTAGGAAATGTCATGGAGGGACATTTTGAAATCAGAGATAATTAAATGATAAAACAGTCAATAGACCCTTTCACACATGAATCTCGTAAAAAGGCCAGATTAGTTTTTCCGGTAAAGGTAGCAGTTTCTTTGTTCACACAAGACAACATGCCTTTCCGACTTTTTTACATAATGCTACTATTCAGACAACGCCGGCAATACCGTTACATTCCGCTGTTGTCATTTACCGGAAATTACGTTGAACCTTTGCACCGGAGTCACTGCAGTTTGAAAACATGGCGGGTGAAGACGCTTGGCACAGTGCTATGCTGCGAATTATGCTCCTCATGTGGAGCTCTCTTATTTCCACGTCTGTCCAATTCAAAATGTTTGCCAATCCTTTGTCAAAAAAGCTAGAGCCCGTTGTATAGTAGTTCGTTTTTCCCTCGCACATGAAGTCTTTACACGACACAGTCGGCGCGGAATAAACTCATCACCTCCTTGAGAACTTTGTGATTGGCTGACAGGTCGACAACAGGTGGTCCTACGTCAGAGCGTCCTTAAGTTGTGCGTGCTTGTGCCGTAAATGTTATCGCATTGTTCACACACACACAGTCGATACGGAACTTTACCAGTAACTTGACAATGTCTTGAGCATGGAAATTACCGGAACTGATTTCACGGCAACACCAGTTCCATTCACACATGGCCCCTCACACATGTGTGAAAAGGGGCTTATGTAATATACTGCAGTGAGACATTGACCATTTGTATTTGGTAGGATCAGTAGCACTTATTGACATGAGGCCAAGCAGGTGAAATGGTTCTGAAATGACAAACGTGCCCACATGGCAGGTTTTATTCGCTGGCTTTACTCTCTTCAGCACTCAGCCATTTTGGGGGGAGATTTTGTGTACTGTAGGTAGTTCTGCAGCAGCAGTCAGTGAAGTTTGACAGAATGATAAATTACTCTGACTGACTGTCAAGTTTCTATTCCCTCTCCAAGTGTTTTTTCTTTGTTTGTTTGCCTTTTTGCCTTCTCTCCCCTCCTACCAACCAACAAACTGCCAGCTAATAATAAACTTCAGGCATCCAGTGAAGCGTGGCCATGAAGTGTTTATTGAGGCGATAATTTGGCTCAATATGTGTGCATATAACGTCGATGGGTATTCTTCAGTTGGAATGATGCAGACAGAAGCTAATATTATAACAGACAGATCATCTTTGTTGACATGCTGCTGATAGAGAGAACAGTGCCAAAGTCTGCCTTGAGCTTAATATGCTTAAGTAAATATTGCTGCTGTATTTAACAGCTTGATGTCAGAATATACATTTGGCTGTTATGGTCAATTTACAGTAAAGCTGTGGTTGTGCCTGACAGTGAAGACTGTGGGTGGGGGTGATCGCCTCACAGTAACGGAGGCAAGCTCGAGGCCGGAAGGTAGCGAGTTCAAATCCCCTAATCCGCTGATGAAATCCGGGTTCGCAGAGTGAGCTGTAAATGCTCTCTCCACCCTGCACAACTGCTGTGTTTTGCCATTGAGCAAGGCACTCAACCCCCAACTGTTCCATTGGTGCTGCTCGGTAGCCAACAGAAAAGAGTCTTGTACTTGGCAGCTTCCTCGTTTGTGTGTGTATGAATTTGATACGTGCCCCAGGCTGTTGCTGTAATTAAGAATAAGAAACAGAGGGGTAAGACCGCCAGTAGCCTCTCAGTCATTATTAATTTAGCTCTTGACATCCCTACTTACTTTACTCTTAAACTTGCACGGTGGCTCAGTGGTTGTATAAAAGGGCTATCTAAATAACCATGATTAGATTCAATGAAAGTTAACAATAGCCTTGGTGTCATGTCAGCCTTTCAGTGTATTGCCTACGCATGGAGAACTGTGCTACGGGTCCTCACCACTCATTCATAGGTCATAGGGAGGAGGGTGAAGTAGCCTTTAACATAGCCTGTTCCAGTTCTGGCTGGCTGGCTGGATGGCTGGATGGCTGGATGGCTGGCTGGATGGCTGGCTGGCTGGCTGGGCAGAATTGCTTTGATAAGCTTTTTCCATTGAGATTTGAAGTGTGACCTTTGAAAAAGGCTGACTAGAATACTAGAATACATATTTGATTGTTTCCTGTGATAGGACTCGGCTGGGACACATTTCGCTCTCTCTTCCCAAGCAGGTACTGTACAGTTATCGACTACGTGTATGTTTTGATTTATTTTTCCATTTAAGTGCATGAGGTAAATCTCCTCCAAAACATGCCCTGAGGAAACACAGCATCAGACCTGGCAGCCGTCTCTATAAATACAACTCACTGAATACTGTGGCTTACTTAAAGCTAGATTCAACAGAACTTCCTGAACGGAGTGTGGTAACAGCATTAATGCATAAGTAGCTCTGCCTCAAAAAAGAGTCAGTTGCTATGTGAACTCTGTGATGAATATTTCAAATCTCAACTTATATCACTGGTACATACCTTGAGTGGTTTCTGCCACGGCACACAGGCATTTGGCAGCTCTTTAACAGATGCAAAGCAAGTTTTTGGCGGTGTGTTCACCAGGGATCTCTCATTCAGCACTGGGCTGTTTTTCTCATAGTTTACAATGAAAGTGATGTGCTGTTCAGTGCTGACACATATTTTTAGGATGATGGGAGGTGAAAGATAAAGTGTTAGGTGTTGCAAACAGGATTTCAACAGTCAGATATCAACAGCGGGAGCCATATCTAACACTTACCCTTGCTGCTGTTGAGCTGACTAAAGAGGTGCTTAATGGGCACATGCCTTTACTGGAGTGTCTGTGACATAATGATTTAGAGACCTTATAATGACAATTAGATCATCTCTGCAAATATGCATGTGGCTTTTTTATTTTTATTTTTTATTTTTACTGTAACACAATCAATATTGATTTACAGTAACACTGCAAATATTTCTTTTGAAGTTTAAAACAGAATAGGCCTCACAAGAGAGGTACGACCTGCACGTCCATTGATCCGACATGACTCCTGCAGTGTTTTCTACAAGCGGCAGCTGCCAGTCAGATAGCCGATCACTGACTCCTTTCCAGCCGGCTACTTTTTAGATGGATCCATAAAGTAATTCACTCATGTATTCATTAATGCATTAATTTATTAATTGACTCCTGGTTAGCCTATCTGCATCCTAGTGGCCATTAGGAGGCATGGCAATGTCTTGTTTGCCACCCACAGACTTGTGCATTGCCCCTACTCGACACATTATATAGATTTTATTCCACACACTTTGCTGGCAAGGACAATTCATTAAGCAATAAGCACACTTAAGTTGTGGTGTAGCTGTGTTGTCTTCCCAACATGGAATCAACTTTTTGTTCAGCTGTTACATACTGTGTTCCAGTTCAGTGGTACACTAGCATAGTTTACATTTGCACCTCTAGTCATCTGAGATAGAGGGTTTCATCTGCCTACTGTAGTTTATTGCCTGTACTGTAATCATCTACCAAATACCTACTGTAGTCCATATGTACCAGTGCTTCATGCTCAACACCACAACTCATTATTCGATTGGAAAATAAGCCATACCGTTTTTAAATAAACACATTAAATCAATCAATAATGAAAACATATATTTTGATTGGAATCAAGGTGTCTTAATGCATTAAAAACAGACACCAAAATAAAGATAATGTCCTTCAAGCACTCTAACTGGCTACTTTTTCTCTTTGGCTGGCTACTCAATGAGCTTGTGGAAAACTGTGCTTTTGGCCCTCTAGTACCACATAGAGCTCTCAATCCTATCTCCAGCAACTCAAATTTTATTTCCCTGGCCACATGCGGCAAAATAGCTCAACAGTAACGGCGATATAATTCCATGGGTCAGGAAGGTGGCAGCCCATGCAGTAGACACAACTTAAGGCTCATTTGGCCCAGTTCCATTTTCTGGCTTTTAGCAGCGTCAGATTGACAGCCAGTGAGCCGGGTAGAGGTTATGTGTCAAGGCAGACAAACAGGCTGTTTTTCAGGCAGGCCCAGTGCGTAGTGTGGTTCTGGCCCACACCTTGAGCTGGGGCCAGAAGGGAGCAGGGAGCAGCGCACAGCGCAGCGGCGTAAGTTGTTCTCCATTTTCCAGAGTTAAAAGGATAAATTGATGTAGATAATGCAGCTCTGTGATATAATGGCTTCTTCATTGATGCCTGCCCTATCTGCATATTGCAGTCCTGAAGGAAGTGTACTCACAGCTCTGCGACACAATGTGGGAAATTGCTTACTGTAACGGCACTTATCCAGCATTGGCACTGAATGCGAAATTAACCTTGCTATGATTTCTTTAATTTGCTTGAAGTGACATGTCCTTCAGGTGAGAGGCGCTTCTGACAGTCTCTCAAATATCTCTCAACACACACTCATACACACAACCCATGTAAAGACCTATAGTGATGTGCACTGTAGCATGTCATTTCTTACCCAATACACACATATTGTTTTTCTTCATCCTTTTTCAGGATGTATAATGTTATGCCTGCTCATTTTCTAGTTGGTTTACTTTGTTTTCAAGGTTGAAATACTAAATATATAATGATCCTCAAAGCATACACCAAGGATACAATTCTTGTTGAATGGTTTCCATGACCTTTGCAAACAAACCCCCTTTCCTTCTGTAATCGATAAGAATACCATTGCAGCCTGAACAAGATGATGCAACTAGATCCCTATTGGCCTTCATTTATCAAGCAAGAGTACAACCTAATTAGATCTTCAAATGGATGTGTGCCTATTTAGTCAAAAACAAAAATCTGTGTTTATCCATTTGAACTTGGTCGTACAGGTAAGATCAATTTCACATCTACTCAGAAAGTGTGTGCACTCAGTGGTGGAGGAAAAAACCTGAATCAGAAGGTGCATATAGGTGTTATGAAACAGATTGACAACATAAGTCTTCTTGCATTATTTATCTCACATAACCCGCACCTGGCACTTCAGTCGCTTTGACAATTTAATTACTCTTGGAGGCTTGTTTTCATCAAGCCTTACACATTTTAGACTATCTGAGATATATCATTAGTAGATAGTTTTGTGCTGAGTCAGCACAATGCTCTACAAATGGCAGTGCAATCCTCTTCACTCTTGTGGGCCCATGCAACTTGGCATATTCAGCTCCATCAGTTAATTGGTTATCATTGGAGGGCACTGTTAAATGTGAGTGTTATTATTCACACCTGTCTCTCATGAATGTGCCAGTTAACATTGGATCTGGTACTCAGTGTAGGAATTGTGCAGGAAAATTAAATGAATTCAACAAAAGGGATACAAGGCAAATCAACAGCAGTTGTTGAGGGTGGGGAGAGCATGTACAGGTCACATCTTCCCAAGTCGTCTTAGAGAAAAGTGTTTTCCCAGCTGTTTCAACCGGCTCTGTACTATAGAATATAACACTACTTGGATGTGACGCATCAATCTCGCAATAAATTTGGGGCTTTCCATTCGTTCTCATTGGCCAAGTCACTATTCAGCGCATCCTCGGGTTGGCAAGTAAACTTCCAGGATCTTCATCAGTTCTCCGTCCTCAGTGTTCATTGTTTTAGAATCGGACTTCAGCCGTCAAATAGTGCGTCTGACGTGTCATGGAGGCCACAAGAAGCCACATTCTGTTGACCAGCTCAATGTTCATGAAGCAACCTCTCTGGGGGCTTCCCTGCTCCAACATATTCTTCAATCGGAAAAGCAAATGCTTACTCAACTATGTGTGTCAAGTTTTTGTCTGTCAAACAAATCTCGGCTGCGGTTTAGTGGATTTGTAAGCGGTCCAAAATGTTTTTATGACATTCAGAACATCTGGAAGACATTCACGATACAGTGCTAAACTTACTCCTAATCAAATCTGTTGAGAAATGTGATAGCTGGCAGTTGTTTATTAGATTGTTTTCTTGTTTCATCACCATGAACAACAAAGACCCAAAGACCTACATAAGATGACAAATTATTGAATTCCTTAATCTCTACCATGTATTGTATTCTATATCAGCTGTGGCTGTGATACTGCTTGCAGTTTTTGGCACATATTTTGTAACATATGGTCAAGCAAGAATAGGTGATATACTCTGGAGACCCAACTTCAGACCCATTCTTCACCCACTTCCCTATCATACATGCTACACTTACAAGTAGAAGGGAAAATACTTTTATTTTCTTGTATTGATTCCACATGAACATTGACTGAGTTAATAATATTTTAACTCAACCGCTGTGAAATTGTGCCGTGAGTCTTGACTGACGCCCTATTATTTTCTCTTAGTCCTCTCATTGCAAAATCAGGGGCATCCATTTTGGAAGGCTTGTTATCCCAAAACAAACAAGTGTGTTTTCTCAACAAAAAAGTTATCATAACCTGCAACAAGGACAATTCATTGAAATTACAAATGTATTAACCTGCCCTGCAATCCTGGCTTTTGCTTAGCCAATGACCTGGGAACATTTTCACCCAGAATATTCAATCCATTATGTTTTCCACAACTGTCATCTCAACTCATCTCATCTCATCTCATCTAAGCTCAACTCATCTGATCTCAGTTCTTATCTCATATAATCGTATATAATATAGTCTTACCTTCGTTCTTATCTTGCATGTATGTCTTATATGATCATATCTTGCCTTATCATCTTTTTTGTCATCTCATCGTGGCATGTTGAAGGGAGGGTTGTCCCAAGTTCACGTAGCAGCAAATTAAGGAAACCACGTGCCTTTGCTCCAACCATTTGGTGAACGGTACTGGAAGCATCAAGCACACTTGCCTCATGGGTCAGTGCTTTTGATTTATTTGCCTTCTAGCACAAACACTCTAGTGCACGCATTGGATTTCAATGCACTGTGTAACATAACTCTCCATTACAGATAAAAGACAATGGAGCAGTGCATTAAGGGCAGTGTATAGGTCAACCATGTTATGCAACTACTTAGTGGGTGGGGGAAAAATCTACACAGGGCACTGAGACATGAAGTCCTGTGAAAGTCTATAGTTCAGCTCTTTCATGATCCATAACCCTGCTGTGTAAGTGCTATGAGTTGTAGCAGGGATCATTGTATACTATAAAGAGGCCAGACACAGTGCAACCACTAATGGTCCACAAAAATCCATAAAAGCTGGGCTGGCAATATTTAGACATTCAATAAAATGAACATAATTGAAAGTAGCTGTATCCTGTGTATAGGGCGTGGTTCTCCTACTCAAACCATACGAACTGAAGCCTAAGTGTAAAAGAACACATTGTGTTATGTCTCCATCCTTGTGCTCTGTCTTAATATTGAAGGGTCTGTTTTTCAGACACGTCCAGCGCTCCTTTATGGATCTCTTCTTCAAACATTTCCTTGCTTTTGTGGTTGTTTATGTATCCAGCATGGTCTTGTCCCAAGGCTCCTGGAATCTATAGAACCTGCCACAGTAGTGTGACCGAGGAAAGGAAAAAGTAATTATCGATATTGCCTTCAGGGATTCAAGTTTTTGACATAGTAGTTAGCCGATAAAAAGCCACCAGCTTTGCGGAATAGGGCGGTGGTACTATATAAGCATTCAAGCCACTCCCAGAAAAGAATGGCTGAACAAAATGGCAGCATTTCCATTCGGGAGGCGTGGATTGTCTTGAATCTGGCTCCTCTGTTATGAGATATTGCTGAGTCAGTGTCTAGTCTCTGTGGCCTTCTGATCAGTATGTTGAGCTCGGTTTTGCTTGACTGTGCACTGTGCTAGATCCCCATCCCTTCCAAACCCCTCCACACGTCTTCCATCCAAACCCTCCGTTACGCCCTCAGAACAGTAGTATAGAAATAGATTTCACACCGAGCACCATTGCCATGAAAATTAATTCTGGCCAGGGGAGAATCTTTGTGTGCCTCGCTCTCTCTAATATATCCACAGCGCTACCTGCTGAGATTCTATAGCCATTTATTAAACAAGCACATCCAGTCGAATTGGTTTCATTGTCAGCATTCTGATTTGATTGTTCTTTCTTTTCTTTTTCTTTTTTGATGGCAATAACCATGCAAATCCCTGGCTGGTTTGTATCACTTCAGATAAACATTTTCCAAACTAAGAAATAATAAATCATGGTTTGATAATTAGCATATCAATGACAAATGCAGATGCCCAATATTCGTAATTGGATCACATTTGCCCACAGGAAGCTCATTGGCGGTCATTAGTGAGATTTGGACTGCAAACCTGACAGATACCAAACATCACTCAGGGCAGAATATTTTAATTTGTCTTACAAATGACCAGCAGTCAATGTTAAAATGTTAAATGTTACAGTGGGTGATATACCCATGTTCAGGGCGGTTGGAACTGTTCATGGGGTTAAGCTTGATTTGTTGTTTTCAGGGTGTGAATTTTTGTCCATCTATCTATCAGATATTAAATAATTGGGGATGCTTTACATTCACAATAATTAGTCATGATGATTCTTATTGTGTCATAGATCATACCTCAGTACTCCACCTTACCCCATCCTCACATTTTAATTTCCTACCAGCAATAAGTTGGCACCACCAGAGATATATTTGAACTTGCATCTATCACCAATAACTAGTACAGTATGTTAACCTACGGTATGTTCTCTGTTGATTTGCATTATGGACATGTTTGTGTGAATTTCAGCTCCCTCCAAAACTTCAGGTGCACTACGCCCCTGCCAATATACCAGTCATAGTGTTACCATTGCCTTTGGCACCGTCAGCCAGCTGTAAAGCACTGACGTGCATTCAGCCATCAGACTTGAAAGTGTTCCAGGGAGTAGCTCTAGCTGCACGGTGTGGAGCTGAGTGAATGATGAGTAGCTGACTGGGAGTACACCGTTATTTCATTTCCTGCCTCAATATGGATGGATCGATGCACTGCTAATCCACTGGTGTTTCAGGATGCCAGGAGGATAATCAAGAGTTCAGTAGAATACCTAAGTGTGTCATATCTACTGCTCAGCTGGATGACTTCAAGTTGAAAGTTGTCTTCTACAGATAAAGTAAAGTCTATTTTGAGAATTATATGTTGCTTCATCATGTCAAAATGCTGCCTCCAGGTATCAACTATACCAAATGAAAAATAAATACAACTGAGCAATCAAATCAGAATACTGACAATGAAAACGTAACTATATACTGTATATATGAAGCAATATACCATTCTAAAAACAGACTTTATCTGTAGTAGACAACTTTCAAGTGCTGCAATAGTGTGAAAGTGGTATATAGCTTAGGGTTAGTCTTAGGGTTGGGGTTAGGCTAAGGTTAAGGTTACATAGTCTGTAGAGATGCAGCAAATATGCAAATGACACATTGTTGAACATCTACTTTTTGTCACCTGATAGTTGAGTATCAACATTGGACTACCCAAATGTTTTCCTTGTCTGTGTTCTATCTCGATATAACTGTGCTGCCTGTATTTGTCTATTTCCAGCCAGGAAGTATGACAGTGGTGAATATCTAAACATCACCGGCATCACAAGGGACCAAGCTGGGGACTATGAATGCAGTGCTTTAAATGACATCTCCTCTCCTGACACCAAGACAGTAAAAGTCACAGTCAACTGTAAGTATATCTCTTTCTTCTTCTTTCTGTCCCTCTTTTCCATATTGGGCCGGCGGAGACAGACACAGGGGCAGTCTTCAATGATATGAATATTCCTAACCGTGCACTTCAAGAAGTGCACCCACCACTGCTACATTGATACGGTAGAAGTTTTGAAAAAGTGTAAGGCTGGAGTTTGAAATTTCTTAATATATAACGAGAGAATTCCCTTTTTGTCTGCGTGTGGAGGTGATTAATTCACACTAAGGAAAGGTCTGGCTGTTCTAAGGACTGTTCCATTATGCAGGTAATGAGTCTTTCAAAAGTGTGAGGAGACAGTAATGAGCAGCCAGGGCATTAATGAATGATACTGGGCTTTAGCCGTCGTGGTCACATGGAAATCAGCACTCCTAAGTACAAACAGGAGGGGTGCTTGAAAATTGTTGCTATTCCCTCATGGTGGTTTCTCTGTAGATGCCCTGTGCTAAATCTCACTGTTGGCCAGGCTCATCAGTCAGACAGGTGCAGGGATAGACGGGAGGAAGAGGGAGAGAAAACCCTTTTTCTGGCCCAGTTGCTGATACATATCGTATAAGTACATTTTCAAATGTACGTTTTCAACAATGGAGTTATTTTATGGGTGTTCTACATACACAGTTTTGCACGTTAAATACTTTTTTGCGTACAATTTTGATTCTGATAATACTTGTATTGCCACTTGCCTGCATTTAGACTACTTTGAATCTGTTTTTGTTATTAGACCAAGTCTTGTGTAACGCCTGGCTCTAACAAGCTGGGTTTCAGATAAATTTTAGAGGACGATTATTTATAGCTCTATTGAGAGGTGGATTCAGGGATGAAAGATGTCTTCACAACTGGCAATGTCTTTATGTTATAGAACAAAGGAGATATTCACAATGATTGATGAGGCATGTCACAACAGAAGCTGATTTTTCAAAGGGAGACAGCAGGGGTATGTGGGTTTGGTTTCCAAACTGAATGAATAGACTAGGCAGACTTCCTTTTGCTGTCAGACAGTGTCACCACTGCTTGGACACTGAACCGGCACTTTGGGTGGGAGTATAGTTTGTCAAGCGTTGAAGGAGTATTTGCCAGTTGCACCGGCCCATTGCCCAGAGTTATCTGAAGCTGACAGATCTGCAGAGCTATTCCCTTCATTGACCAGTTGGTCATTCTACTTTATTGGTCTGTATCAAAGAGAGGTTCGGATGTATAAAGGATTCTTAGTGGCTGTCTTTGGGGACTTTTAGGTTCTGTACTATCTAAGCTCATGGTAAGAGGATGTTTAAAACAACATTGTTGAGTGGAGTGGTTTATTTTTTCTCACTTAATTTGTTCAATGTTTTTGGTAACCCCCTAGACATGGCAAAGTCCTAATTGGTTTCATCTATACAGAAATACACTAATGTTCATAATAATGAGCAGCAGGAAACAGCATAAGCTATAGTCTCACACACATTACTTCTGCCTTCTAGACTGAAAAAAGGTGGTTCTTAGCACCCATTGCATCACATCACAGGCTTTTATTTTTATAAATATTTTAGTGGACAGCTTTATCCAAAGCAGCTCACAGCATCGTGACTGCATACTTTTTTAGTATGGCTAGGCCCAGTGGGAATCAAACCCCTACGCGTGGCAGCGTGGGTGCTGTGCTCTGTACTCACAGCTACACAAAGCCACAGGATCCTAGATGAGTCAGTGGTTCCGTGTCACTTATCCCATTTCTCCCTGACAAGCCCTCGTTCAAAATCCATCTGCAATAATTAGTTGAGCCTAGGTGAATGGGGCTGTCTGTGTCTACACCAAGTGTAAATCTCAGAGCTCTCCCCCTCCAGTCGTAAATATTTGACTATTCCTGATGTCCTGTTTGAGCTATGGCTGACACGTAGCTCCACGGAGTCAGAATGTTCTGGCCTCACAAGCACACACGAAAGGTCCCGTGTTTTATTGTGGCTGTTTATCATTCTAAATGGTGAACAACTATGAGACCTGCATAAACAAAATATGTCACTGAAGTTAAAGCAGCACTAGGCAACTTCAGATGTTGGCAGCTCCAAACGGCAGCGAGAGGTATCTGTTCAAAAACGTTGTAACTTCAGTACATCCCCTGGTGCCGCTTTAAATAGTCAGTGTCTCAGGTCTCAAAGCATTTTGCATGATACATATTGTATTCACCATGTAGGAAGAGGATGGACAAGGGGACATTCCCTTGTCCATCCTCTTCCTACATGGTGAATTGTGACAAATGGGCTCATTTACAAAGATATTGGGTAGAATGAATGGGTTGAAGTTGTCCATTGGAGCAGTTGATATGGCCACAGCAGGCAGAGGGCCTGAGCCAGCTGGTGGCCACTCCTGACTACCTCTTCACCACCCTGGCCCAATTCTCCCTCTGTGAGGGGAAGAGAGATGGGTTTGGACCCTATCCCAATCTATCATTCAAGCTCTACTCTCACACATCAGGCTATATTCACAGAGCGCCCAGGACACTGGGGAATTGATGAGGGCTTGACGTGCCAAATTCAAAGAATTAGGATAAAGGTGTTAGTTGACATCTAATCTAGATCTAATGGAGAAGAGGGGATAATGGCGTAGGTAGAAAGCAAAGAATGAAAGAGGAATCTACCTTGCCAGCACACAGTTGCTCGTATAAACAAAAGGTTGTTCTCGTTTGCCATTGTGCTTGGCTGAAAGAAACACTTTGCAGCCTCTCAACTTCTTAAGGGTTCTCCTGGGAGATTCTGAAGGTGTCAGTTTGACTGTCAGCCGACAGCCTCAAATGTGCCATTAAAACCATTTTCAATGAAATAACGTCTTAAAAACATGCCACCTCACAATGCTTTGACAGAAAATGGGATGATTGTGGTAATATAAAATTTCCTCTTTGTAGTAACAGTTCAATGGAATTATGTCATGAACAGCAACCAGCTATGTCTACACTAGTTCTCTTTTATCGGCCTAATACGACAATATAGGAGTGAGTGACACTGACATTTCATGGGTTAACAGTCTAATTAAATACATGCCCAAATAATTTATTTCCCCTTTCAAACTCATTATAATCATTTTTTAGAGTATAGTTGACCTCTGCGCTGACTGCAGATTAGGGCCACTAATTAAAATGAACAAACCAAAGTAATGAAAACAAAATTAAGCTCTGGCATTTTTGGAGTTTTAATAACACTATGCCTGCAATTTGGCCTTAAATGATATGATGAGTCAGAGGCTAGAGGTTTGAGGTGTTTTCATTGTGCAACCATTCCCCAAAGCAGGCATGTTAGGCATGTAACTTCTGCTTGAATTCCTCTCATGCTCAAAAGACTACCTTGATCAGGGTGTTACTAATGAAATTACTGGCCTGACTGTACCTCTGTCTTTATACTTCCCGTGATGCATGAATGGCGAACCGCAAACCTTTATCAACCAGACCTGAATGATGGCAGTCATCCAGAAGGTCATGCTGGAATCAGATTGGCTGAAAAGCCCTGCTTGGCTAAAGGATATTTCAGCTGTGATTTTACTTGATGAAAGTTGATCTCTGACCCACTTTTCACATTTACATATTCATCTCCGCTGCAGGTGGGTGCCGTTATTGGCTGAAATGTTCACCGCACAGTTTGATTCAAAGGCATAAATATCACATCTAGGTGCCTGAGCCGGAGGGATGAATGAGTAGGGAACCCCCTTGGAAACACCTGCGCCTGAGATAAAAAAGCCAGTGTTTGATTAATTAATGAAGCACCTTCATTGTTGTAGAATGAAGGCGTCCATTACTAACTACACACAGATTAAATAACAACCAAAACCTGCTGCTTTTTCAAGCTGAGAAATCAAAGGTGTTTGACCTTCTTTTGTAGGTTAGTAAGCTCCGTCCCTCCAGATGTACCTGTCAACTCTCACTCCTCGCTGAATGAATGACACTAAAGTTTCAACCCTCTCGTGTTCTGAGATGTGATTTGACAGTTTGTACAAACTTTTGTCACATGTGGAAAGTACACCTTTCATCTTGTTTTGCTGTATTGCAGTTGTCTGTCACTGTTTCAGATGCTTCCTCCAAAGCCGTTGGAAACCACACCAGACAATTCACTGGAAATAAAGGCATAAAGAAGGCAGATCAGTTGATGCCATGTTAGCACCACAGATGTTTGAATTGTTGATGATGTGAAGAAAGGCCCTGGCTTTTCTGGGGTATCTGTTTATTATCTATTTTGTTCATGATGATAGCAACATGTGTTTTTATATGAAACCACTGGTTGTGTAACAGACACATTTCTGGAAAAGTTGCAGCAAACACTTTTCCTCATCATCTCGTACAGAAGGTTTGCTAGTGTTGGTATGATCTCCTCCCACTAGCTTGATTTAGGGTACAGGTGTGGGTACAGTGCAAGCGTGCCTCCCTGTTCACCATCGCTTTCTTTGCTTCACGGCGAGGTTTCACTTATCTTGCTTTGCAGAGCGAAGCTGTGCCCTGTATGCTTCGGAGTTTGCCAGCCTTTAGTACGCCTCCTTCCTCCTTCCTCCCCCAGTACCCTGCAGCTGTGAATTCTGTCCACATATTCACCATGGCCGAGTTTGAAAAAGAAGAGCAGCTCACTTTATTTCCTGCTTACAGTAATTGGCCGACAAAACTGTAATCATTTTTAATTAATTATGAGCATGCACATTAGAACTGCTATAAGTAATTACAGCTATAGTATTGATAGACATCTGGGCCTAGTTGAAATGCAGGGGCTTAATGTGAACACTTCAAATGCTTGACGTCGCCCTGTCTTTCTGTTTGCTCCAACCCTGTCTTTCTTTCTAAAGCTCCAGTCTTCTGTGCCTGTTTCGTATTCCAGCCTCGCCCTGGCAGATATACCCACAACATGGCCCTCTCCCCAGAGTTGTATGGGGCAGTTGTGACCAACTCTCATTAATAATAGGCTTAACCTGTTTACTTGTGGTCAGGAGACGTATACCATACATCTTAAAGAATAGTACAACGTGAA
>OMOT01059545.1:0-22214 GCA_900312575.1 Acanthochaenus luetkenii | reverse complement strand
ACAAGGAGGGCGTCGCAAAGTACAGCAGGTGCCCTGACGACGAGGTCTTTCAGCAGGTGGCTCGGGCCTATTCACAGGTAATGGACACTGTGCCGCTGTTGGGTTCGTTTTGACAAGGTTTGAAAACGTCGCTAGAGTTGCTCATTGAGTTCTCTCTTGTGTGTGTGCGTGCAGGGGAATCCTTTGATGCACAATGGGCACCCTTGTGAGGACCTGTACCCAGATGAGTACTTTGAGGATGGCATCACCAATGGCGCCAACTGGTACAATGTTCCCGGTATGCCTACGTCTTTCAGCTTAAACAAGGCACTGTGGGAAAGCATCTCTGATTAGAGAGCCTTCAAAATCTTTCTCCCCTGTTGCTCACTACATTCATTACACACAGGTGTTCATCCAAAACACACATCTAGAATTTATTTGGCCTTAAATCATTTATACATAGAAAATAAGATTTGCTAACACTTTGTATGTATATCTAGAAGGCATTATAAGGGCACTAATATGAAATTCTGATACACTCATAATGCTATATGACTTTGCTTATCAGAACATAATTCTCACTGATGCATTCATAGATTTAACTAATAATGAATTAGAAATACAAGAGTATTATGACTAGTTATCTATTAGATGTTGTTGGACAAGGACAATTATAATAACTTGTATTTTAATAAGTCACCGTAAGCTCAAATGCACAACAAAGTATTCTTAGTACTGATAGTATACTAAAATGATCCATGCAGCATCATAAGTTATTGTCTGTATTAACGTAAGTGAAATGAATAAACCGTGCAACATCAAAAGGTAGTAAGATTTAGGTAGAGTGGAGTCTTCTAATGCATCCAAAATAAACCATAAAGAATCACAAGTTATAATGTGGAGTGATTTTAAATTCATAGATCTTGGATCTTAAAATGTGCAACATTGGACATGATGAAAATACGACATTCATAAGATGCTTGTACTTATAATTTGTTGTAAATAAAATATAATGTATTATGATTGATGAGATAATGCATCAATAAGCGTGAGTGCCCTTATAATGCATTATACTGTATATATGGTAGTCACAGTCAAAGCTAATCTGCTAATCTATAAAGTTTATCCTGCAATAAAATGAAAATAGAGTTTTAGTGTTTGGTACGGAGTAACAAGGAGTGCTTTGCTCTCCAGGCGGTATGCAGGACTGGAACTACTTGAACACCAACTGTTTTGAGGTGACCATTGAACTAGGCTGTGTGAAGTACCCCGTTGCCAGGAACCTGCCCACATACTGGGAGCAAAACCGACGAGCCTTGCTCCAGTTTATACACCAGGTAATAATCAGACAAAACACTTTCAATCCTAGCATTCCACTGCACTTTTTACTCACTTTCTCCATCCACTCACTCGCATGCTCTCTTGTTCATTCACTCACTCTCAATATGTGTGTGTGTGTGTGCGTGCGTGTGTGTGTGTGCGCATTTGTTTGAACTTCTGTTTATACATGTGTCTGTCCCTCCAGGTTCACAATGGAGTGAAGGGCACAGTGACTGACATTAAGGATGGTACAGGCATCCCCAACACCACCATCTGCGTGGAGGAGATAGAGCACAACATCACCACAACCCATACTGGAGACTACTGGAGACTGCTGGTCCCTGGGACCTACGTCCTCACTGCCTCTGCCAGTGGGTAAGAACCAGGTGTCAGAAGGAACAGCTGGGGAACACACAAATGGAGTATTTACTAGATGAGGAGTATTAGTTCACATACAGTCACAGACACAAGTTTATAGATGTCTGTGTTGTTATGTGCCACCTTTTTCGGTGGCATTAACTTTCAGTAACTCCTCTGTTCTCCAGATACAAGCCTGTGAGGCTCTATGCCACGGTTCCAAAGGAGGGAATGGAGGTGGTGGACTTCAGACTGACACATGTCCACCCAGAGCCTAACGGTCAGACTCCCAAGGGCCCCCAAACCACACAGGACCCATCTGAGGAGGAGTTCCAGAACTTCATTAAGGATCTGTCCCTTGGCCAGGGCCTGGAGCAGTTGGTCAGGAGTATAGCCACGGAGAACAGCTTCCGCTACCGACGCTACAAGGAGATGGCCGAGTCCCTACGAGGCCTCACCCTCAACTTCCCCAAGATCACCTCCCTGCGCAGGTAGGCTGACCTTAACTTCTCAGTAGCCTAGCATTTAAATAGGCCAACATCAACTTCCTGTATAGGACTTGTGTTTTCAGTGCTCTCCATTTGATAAATGATGAGCCAATATCCATATCACATGATCTGTCTACCATCACTTCAGTCACTCTCCCTGCTGCTTGGCATTTAAAAAGTATGTCATTCTAGTGCTGGCTTATATTCTGGTTCCATCTCTCTGGTCTCCAGTTTGGGCCAGAGTGTGGAGTTTCGAACCATTTGGGCTCTGGAAATCTCCAACAAACCAGAGGAGGCTGAACCATCTGAGCCCAAGATCCGCTTCGTAGCAGGGATCCATGGCAACGCCCCTGTGGGCACGGAGCTACTGCTGGAGTTCGCTGCCTCCCTGTGTATCAACTATGGCAAGAACCCAGCCATCACTAGGGTGAGTTCTGGGGTGGTGTACCACTGCCATGGGACACTCACTTCAACATGGTAACTACAGAATTCGCTCAATTTAATTGCATGTATTGAGAAGAAAATACCAGTGATGTGTGCAATTCTATAATATTGTTTTAGCATCTCTCACCACATACTTTGTTCACTGTGTGCTTGTTTGGTAGAGTGGTTTGTTTGAAAGACTGGGTTTTAGATAAACGTGTCGCACTCGTTGCTATTAATCCACTTGTTAGCTAGCTCACTTAGCTTCGGTAGGTAGAAGACAGTTTAGCTCAGAGAATTGATATTTATTTTCCACGAGATAACTGATTACAACAGCGATCAGCCGTAATACGTTCTCTGAATTTATCTTGGATCCTACCATATATAACTGTCCAATTGTGAGAGGTTTCTATAGTTTTTTTAACAGTCCCTTTACCCAGACAGCAGACAGGACCCCTCATCTCAGCCCAGACTCTCTTCTTAGAAAAATCAATGTATAATCTTCACACTGTATCCTTTTTATAGCGGAGTTTAGGTTGAATCTATTAATTTTGTCTTGATAGCGAAGTACCGAACATTGATTTCAGTCCGCATTTGCGTGTCTGTTAATGTGTGATTATCTCAGTGACTACTATCCCAAGATTCAGCCGTGTCTCTAATCGCTCTTCCTCCACCTCCCCTCCCCGACAGCTGATCAATGAGACCCGGATCATCATCTTGCCCTCCATCAACCCAGATGGACGGGAGCTGGCTAAGGAGAAGCAGTGCACCTCCACCCTGGGCTTGACCAATGCTCATGCCAGGGACCTGGACACAGACTTCTTTGGTTAGTTGCATAGGGGTGTGTGTGTGTGTGTGTGTGTGAGAGGGAGAGGGAGAGGGAGAGGGACATTGTATGTATTCAAGCTACAATTTTGTTTTTGTCTGAAATGTAACAAATACATTTCATTTATTGTATGTAACGTACATGTGCCACGGATGCAAAGCATGTTTATGTCCATTTCCCCATGCTCTGACACCTCCCTGCCCCCATGTTTCCCTTCTTAAGGCAATGCATCTCAGCGTGTGGTGGAGGCCCAGCCGGAGACCAGGGCGGTGATGGAGCTGATCCTAGAGAGAGGCTACTCTCTGTCTGTAGCCCTTGATGGCGGCTCCCTTCTGGTCACCTACCCCTACGACAAGCCTGTCCAGCCTGGTAACACCACTGGGCAGAAAACTGCTTAACGTTTGACTACTACTTCAACTTAAGTTTGCAAGGCCCAATACCCACGTCGTCAAGTTTATATAATAATAATAACATACCTTTTTCATTTGTTTATAGAAAATGTTTGGAAATGTAGTCACAGCTCTAATGCACTTTTTCTCACAGCCAATAGGTTGAGAATGGCATAATTACTATTATTTGCCTTTGTTTAACATGTTTAACATGTTTAACCATGTAGCCAGTTGCCAAGCTCTTCATTTGCTGTGACAAACCTAACAAGGTTAACTAGTAAGCAAATCACAAAGAGCAGGACGAACAAAGTGTTGCTTAACATCACTTAACGGCACTACATTTGAATGTGTGCTGTCTTTTCTTTTTTTTCCAGTTGAAAATGAGGCCACTCTGAAGTACTTGGCTAACGTGTATGCCAGCAACCACCCCAAGATGCACCTCGGGGACACTGTGTGCCCCAATAATGGGCAGAGTATGTCAATATAAGCACTACAAAAATAAATTGCCATTGTCACGTTGGTACTGAATGCTGGTCATAAAATAATGAGATGATGGAAATGGTAGCTGATTGAACTTCTCTCTTACTCAGTGGGCAACATCCCAGATGGAGTTCTCAGGGCAGCAGAGAGACAAAGTCACATGGGTAGCATGAAGGTGAGTCTCTTCACCCCATTTCGTCCTGGCTTACTCAATTATCACTCAGAGCTCTTAAAGAATGTTAAATTGTGAACAGTCCACTGAGAGTTAAGAGGATCACTGTGCGGTCAGAAGTGGGCATGTCCCCCAGTATGTGCACCTGTTTGTCTATGTCCCCTTCCAGGACTTCAGTGTGGACTTTGGCCACTGTCCGGAGATCACAGTGTATACTGGCTGCTGTTTGTTCCCCCCTGCTGATCAGCTGGCCACACTCTGGGCAGAGAACAAGAAGTCGCTCCTCAGCATGCTGGTGGAGGTACACTGCAAGCCTTTATTATGGAGTTCACAGCATGGGGACGTTTAATGGGCCGGTTTAACATAGCTAAGTATAGGTTTTTGAACATCGTTATCTTTCCATTGCTTGCGAGTGGAATGGCTGGTACAGCATTATAAGGCCAATTTTAAATCTGTTAAATTGTTTCAGCGTGTAATATAGGAGCATTTCATTTTATTTACAGTGCAGGCTCTAGTATTTATATAAGATGAAGCGAATGCAATACAATAATTGTCTTCCTCAAATCAGAGATTTAATACGTAATTCTTGCAGCACTAATTTTTTCTCCACCTCCAGGTTCATAAAGGGGTGCGAGGCGTGGTGAGGGACAAGAGTGGGAAGCCCATTGTGGGTGCCATGATTGTGCTAAACGGGGGGGTGAGGGTCTTCACTGCAGAGGGTGGCTTTTTCCATGCGCTGCTGGCTCCTGGCAACCACAACATTGAAGCTGTTGCCGATGGCTACCAACAACAACGGCGGGAGGTACGCAATTGTGTGTGTACCATGTGTTATGCAAGCTAAACTTTCATGTCAACAGAATGTACCAGTGCAGTATTTCCTAATCCAGTCCTCAATTACCCCATGTTCTGCAAGTTTTTTGTCTAGCGCTACTCTTGCACACCTGATCCAATTAAGGGCTTAATGCTGATTGGCTGAGCAGTGGAAGCAGATCTACCTGAACAGGGCTAGCCCTTAATTGGATCAGGTGTGCAAGAGTAAAGATGGAACAAACATTTGCAGGACGGGGGTACTTCAAGACTGGGTTGGGAAGCGCTTCGCTACGGCCTCACCAATAAATAGTTCTTGATAGGGTAGAAAAAGGATGAACTCAAACAACAAACCCATCCCGATTATTTCATATTGGGGGAAACGAGAGGCTTACAAGGTCTGCTTTTGAGTCAGTGTTTTGTTTATGTATTAGAACTTAGAAATCAACGGTGCCCTGTTGACAGCCACATGCACTCCATTGTACATACAGGTGGCGAGCATTTACACACACGGACACACGCACACATTTCAGTAGCAGGCTGGCAAACGATAAGATGGACTGAGCACTGTGGACTCGGGTTGATTCAAACTGCATTTTAAAAGTACAGTGTTCACTGATCAGTCACAAATTATTCTTGACTTTTGTTAAACTGTCTATAAAAGGAACTTATACAGCAAAACCTAAACGTGTAAACATTTTGACACTGATTTGTTCAACAAACATTTGACAAATGTGGGAAAAGGGGAAACAAAAGTTGACCCAAGTGACTAAACATAGCAGGGTCATGTCATAGAACGTCCTTGGAGGAATGGTTCCCCTTTACTGTCTACGTCTATATAGGGTGTGGTGCGGAGCACACAAAATCTCTCCACTACCTCCACCTTCCCGTTTGACTGCTCTGTAATCTGCAGCGTAGGGTAGGCCAGCTCTTCAAATAGGCGCTCTTTGATGGTACGACCCAGCTCCAGGCTGTAGGCTGCGAGCCTCCCGCAGGGAGTGCAGAGCAGGGGATCCACCACTGAATGATACATGTGCTGGTACTCCGGCACTGTGTAGCCATGGATCATCAGAGGTCCTGGCTGACTAGTCGGCCCGCCGGTGGAGCCTTTTTGCTGGGACGCGAGGGGCTCATCACTGTGGGACGGATGGAGGTCGGGAAGAACAGCAGCGTTCTTTGTGTACCTGCCATCCAGGGCTTTCTGGGGTTCCTCTTCACGCTTCTCGGGCCCCAGGTCCAGATCAAGAGTTGAGGCCCATATGTCGGCCCTCTCCTTAATACTCTCCCCGTATTTCTTGGGGCGTCGGATACTCCGCCGTAGGCCATAGGGACGCATCTCATGCTTCTGGAAATTAAATTAATGTCACTTACAATGATGTGCGGAGGACTCTGTAGGTTCTGCAGTTTCTCTTGATTTAATAATGGTAACAAAAGATATTGATAGTGCAAAACAATTGAAGCGGTGCACTGTCTCGGCTGTGTGGGCAGACGACCACCATTATTCAGTCACGTCTGAAACCACATGGTTTGAAGTCCTGGTTCCCTGAACTCCATTAAGTATAACTTCCCCTTTTGGTTTTACGTCACGTTTTATGACCATTAATAAATGACCACTTTACAGGCTGCAGCGATACAACACGCAAATTACACTAAAGTGTTCATTTAATCTACCTCTCAAAATAAAGGTAAGGAATTTCTCATTTTCACGAGTCAGACCTCAAATCCTAAGTCAGACATACAAAGAAGAACCTAAGCAGACACACCTGCAAACAATGAGGCTTGTTAACCAGGTGATTAACAACCAAGCATCTGTAGGACGTAGCAACTGATGGCTAACCGCCTGCGTGTTTGAGTTCCCCCTTTGAGTGGTTTGAGGTGCATCTTTGTGTGTGTGTTTGATAAATGCCAACGAAACAAAAATAAATGAATAAATATATAATTGAATACAATTTAATCGTTGTCTGAATGCATATAATGAACTACTACACCCTAAAAGAGAATTGACATACAAATGACTGTACAAAGTGACAGTACCCAGGACAATGCTCACACATGTTGTGTGTCAAAAGGGACATTTCAGACAAACCTTTCTATAAATCCACCAAATCTCTCTAATCCATTGTCAGGAGCTCCAGTGTTCCCCCCCCTGATGGCATTAATAACCTTGCTTCAAGTGCGAGGAGATAGTTGTTCATGTTTGCATGTTGGAACAGCACTTTAACCTCTGATCTAGTTCTGAGCTCTTATTCGTTAAGCATTTAACCACTGCTAACAGGAATGACTAAGGCAATAATAAAGTAATCTAATTCCAATAGCATGATTCCGGTGTTCTACATAGAATCCCCTATCACTCACAGGAATTGTTGACTTTAAATCATCATCTCCACATTAATTAAATTCCTTTCAAATGTGAAGTGGAGAAAGGTGTAATTGTACAGTTGAGGGAGGCTGAAAGGTTGTATAAAGTGTGTTGTCTGCAGTGTGTTCAACATCTACGTTTAGTGGCTCATGGCTTAGGTGTTGTCCTTCCCAGGTGGTGGTATCCTCCTATGAAGCTGCTAGCTCCATCATTATTGTGTTTGACATGGACAACAGCGTCTTTGGCCTTCCCAGGGAGTTTGTGGTGGCCACAGCAGGTAAGCGCTTGTAGAGAATGGGCTTTTGTAAGCGACGTGTCCTGTATTGTGATTTATATTTGTGTGTTTGATTGTGCATTGCTTTTCCTCCCTGCAGCGGCCTCCATGACGGCACTGGTGGTGACGGCCTGCATCATCTGGTGCGTGTGCTCAGCCAAGTCTAACCGGCAGAAGGATGGCTTCCACCGGTTGCGGCAGCACCGAGATGATTATGAGGATGAGATCCGCCTCACCTCCATGGGCTCCAAGAAGTCACTGCTTGCCAACGAATTCCAGGATGAGAGTGAAAGCGACGAGGAGACGCTGTACGCAAACAAACTCTGAGAACCATTGTGCCAACTTGGCTGTCTGCACCGTTTTCTTTTCTCCCCTTTAGATTTAACCCCCCGCCAACAAGGGCAGGCTGAACTCTGGGCAGCACTTCTGCTTATTCCTTATGACTGATATTTCGAGAGAGATAAAAACACCCTTTTTGCTATGCCAACAAACTCTTGAGCATTCACGCTCGGTCACTCAGTTATTAGTGCTACTATGGTAATACTGCAAGAACACCCTGCTCCTCTTTGGGACTGTAGGTCTGGCCTTTACCTGACTGGATCAGAGGAAGGAGCTGGAGAGAGAAAGAGAGGGTTGGTCCATCCGTTCTGAGTCTCACAGCTTTTTCCTTTCCGAGCCACCCGAGGGTGCTCTTTAGACTGTCTTGCTTGGCTAGGTGTCGAGACGATCAGTTCAAATAAACTCTTGCTTAGCTCTGTCGTGGATATGTAATGAACTCTGGTTGGAACTGCAGAATCTCACACAACCTCCGCCACTGATATCTGTCATCACCCATGCATTTCTTTGATACTACTTTGAGCTGGTACAAACTGGGAATTAGAAATGGAATTCATTGTCTTTTACCCAAGACAGCATTGCCACATTTAACTGTCCGAGCCTTTGGGAAAGCGAATCCAATACTGTGCCTTGGCTTCTGTGAAATTACAGTCCAGGTGGGCTCTAGCACATAATGGATCGCAGCAACATAAGTGAATAGATAAAACTTGGTCCACATTGGAATCAGATCCAGCCTATTCTCAGGTGGTAGGAAAGAGACATAATAGACTAGTTCTGAGGACTGCTGAATTCCAATGTTGCACTGTTTCTGCACAGATGATTTTAGGCTGGGCTGCCTGGGTTTGAGTTTTATACTTCTCCACCGTGGCCAAAATCATACATACAAAGACAAAATGCCCCTATGTGATATTTAAGGTCTGACTTGTACTGTTTTCATCTGAATAAGACACTGTCCCCCCGCCCCTGCTAAACAATACCCTTGGAGTAGAAAGGTTCCAGAAAGGTGCCAGCGCTGTCCGTCCGTTAATGATCAATGTCAACAAATCAAAGTGAGGGCCACACCTATCAGAGTTTTTAAAGGTCCAGTGCAATGTGATCGTGTGACGGAGAGAGGCTACTGACAGGTTGCCATGGTGGCTTGCGAGAACAACGTTGGCTGGTGTAAAATGACAATAATGCAGCAAATGTTCTGGCTGGAACTTTCTGTTTGGCATGGAATGTAACATGTAACATGTGGCACTTAAAACCTTTAATGATTTTTATAGTAGGCATGTTTTTTTCCCAGTTTACTGATTGTACCGTGAAGGTTTGATGCTTCCTCTTTAGACATCATGTTCAACAAGAAATGGGCAGTGCTAAGCATGTGGACAGGGCAACACACATTTAACCAACTAAAAACTGTGAGCATAGAGAAGAAATTCGATGGAACTGTAAAAAACCCGCAGAAAAGAGTCAGAAATCCATGGCAAGCTATTCATAACTGAATTCAAATCATTGCACTCGACCTTTAAAACAAGAGGTGGTTCTTAACTCTGGAATGCCATGCGTCTTATTATGCACGCAAGTTGAAGGAATTACACACCTGCTGCCCTAAACATTTGTCTCGATTTCTGATTGTGGCATCAAAGCATTCGAGAAGAGATTCTTTTATATTTGAGTCGGGGACCCTCTCCTTTCACAAAATGCAATTGTAATCAGTGAAGCAAAGCCTGTTATGTGTGTAAAGAAAGACCGTTTTGTAGATTATTTTTCTTTCGTATGCTCTATTCTGTGTGTGTGCGTGTGTACATTTTGAAAGTTGAGCGTGTGTCGGTGATGGGGTGTTAGTATAAAGTTTTGTTTTATATCAAATGGAATCAGCTGTAAATAATGAGAAGTTTGCCAATTGTGAATGAGAAAATAAGTGCAGTTCACTTTATGCTTGAATATACACACAACAAAACATTTAATAACAAACCTTTATATGTGTGGTCATGATGACATGCTAATATGAACACAAACGGATGAGACAAAATTCAATAAAAAGCACATGACGGTTAAGTTATTGTTTTTACTTGTGTTGCATTGTATGGCATTGTTTGTGCCACTTACAGTACCTATAGAAAGTCATCGTACCCTTTTGAAATAGTCACTTTCTTTGTCTTACAGCCTGAAATGAAAAGCTTCCAGCTTTATTTACACATTCTGCCATACAACATTTAAGTCAAAAAAAGGCAAACATTTAGGAAATTAATAACAATGGGAAAACTAGAATAACAGGATTGGAAAAATTCTCAGTTAATGAATCAGTTTTTATTACAGTTGAATACAGCTATGACTTTCATTCTGAGATACCACTAGTGTCCAGTTTCAAGTACTTAGGACTTGAGTCATCCCTAGATACAATTGTCACAAGAAATTATAATACGTTATCCAAGTCAATAAAGGAAGATTTTAATAAATGGACCAATCTAATGATACCTATGGCTAGCTGTATCCCTGTTGTAAGATGAACATACTTCCAATGTTAGTATGCTTTATTTACCTCCAATATCAGGTTTTGGGTTTTATAAGATATTTTCTTCTCTGTTTTACCAAATACCTATTGCCGGGATCGTTTTGGATCCTTGGCTGCCCATTCAGTGTACTGTATGTTTGGCATCACGTGGAACAGATGGGTCAGTGGGATACCAAATGGCACCTTGATACACCAATGTTTAAGAACAATTCATTACTAATAGGAGGTAAGCCTATAGTGTTCCCACAATGGCAGAACCAAGGAGTTCATAATTTCTCAGACATTGTAAATGAGAGGGGTCTAAGGCAATTTGAGGATTTGAAACTTTTGTTTAACCTACCTGTAACATTATTTTATTTTAATTTACTACCAAGAACAGCGATGAGTGCAAGTGGGGTTCCAAGGGGACAGATTCTACCTACTCTTCCACTTATTAATACAATACAATTACATAGAGAGGGTGGTTTCGTATCCTATCTGTATATGAAACTGCAGCAAACCAAGAAGATACCAGTGGGCATTGTCACAGTATGGAACATAGATCTAAAACACTATGGACAGAACATAGACTGGAAAGGGGTCTGGAATAATACACAGGTTGTACTTATCAACAAGAAAGTTGTCAACTCAAAATAACTACAAGCCCAGTCTGCGCCTTGTGTACTTTCAATGTAATTGGCGCTTATGTTCATATGATGTGGGAATGGCCAGCGGTTTCCGCTTTCTGGAAGTAGGTTGCAAATACTGTCTCCGACCCAGTGGGACTCCATATACCCTGCCTTCCCAATATCGTATTGCTAAATGATGACTCTTTGTTAATACTGAATAGACATCAGAAAATAATGTTATTCTGTGGATTAACAGCTGCTAAAAAAAACCATTGGTTATTAGATGGAAACCTCCACATGTATTGAATGTGCGACAATGGTATTGTTCTTTTTTGGATTTGCTTTCATTGGAATGATCAATCGCTCGATCACATAATGCATCGACTCAATCAATAGAGGCTCTCTTTGAGGTAATTTCAAATATTCACATTTCAGTTTAATATAAGACAGGTTTTTTTATTTTTATTGTATTGTGGAAGGGAGGGAGGGCAGGAAGACATGGTGAATAGAAAATTGATATGACAGCATATATAAATATTTGTAGTATTAGTTTGTGGGCGTGTGCACGGAGATGTGTGCCAGGGTGTATGTAAGTGTGGGTATATGTTTGTATATATTTGGGTAGGTGTGTGTGTACGAAGGCTGGCATATAAAAGTCCATGCCCTTGTGGCATCCGCATGGGCATGCATAATCCAGGTAGTGTTTCTTATGGGGAAACACACAAACAATGATGTATATATGTATGTAGTTGAGATGCAATGAAGCATGTGTTGTCCCCCTGCTTCCCCCATTGGGGTATAATGGAAAAATCAATAAAAATATCGTCAAAAAGAAAAGTAATCAGTCCCCTCAGAATAAACATTATAAACTTGCTCAGGTATAACCAACCACCTTCAAAATCACACACCAAGCTAATTGGCTTCCACCTGACATCACCTGTAGTGGTTTTGATTATTTCTGAATAAAATCAGCTGTTCCTTGAGGATTCCACTCCTAGTGGTGCATGGTAATACAAATAATGGATGCTGCCAAGTACACCCAAATTCTTGAGGAAACCCTGCAGCCCTCTGCTAGACAGCTGAAGATGGGCAGGTGGTTCACCTTCCAGCACGACAACGCAGTGGCTAAAGGACAGGAAGGTGAATGTCCTAGTCAGAGCCCAGACCTAAATCCTATAGAAAATCAGTGGATGCATCGCCCTTCACCACGCAATTTGACTGAATTCGAACAGTTCTGCAAGGAAGAACGGGCAAATATGGTCCAATCTAGGTGAGCAAAGCTGGTAGAGACACATCAAAACAGACTGATGGCTGTAATTAAAGCAAAAGGTGCTTCCACAAAGTATTAAGTCAGGGGAATTATGACTTTTCCAACCCTGTTATTCTGATTTTTTCAGACATTTTGCCTTTTTTTCACTTGAATGTTTAAGGCAAAGTCAATAAAGTTGGAACAAAGATGGGATTGTATGTGTATGTGAAACTGTCCAGCAATGTGGAGGAAGGACAGAGGCCAAGAACTCGTCCTCTTTTACCACGACGTCCAACGTGACTCAGCCAATCAGAGGACCAGAACTATCCGTTTTAAATGGAGAAATGATACTAAATAAAGTTTCCGGCCGTGTTCAATGGATGTATTAAACTCGGTTCAATACAATCATGCGCCACGGCAAGGCGCCCTTAGCAACACGTCTTCTACTTACATGTGACGTGTCGCGGCAGCTGATGACGTCGTTGAACAACAAAGATGGCAGGGGTAGGAGGCAGCACCTATTGGGAAGGTGGGGTGACATATTTGGCTCGTTACCTACCGTTATCGTTGTATAACCTGATAGCAATGCTGGTACAGTATTACAAACGTCCTCAGCAACAAAGTTGTCAGCGTCAGGGCCGATGGGGTTGAGTGGTGAAAGCCACAAGTGTCTCCGTAACGGCTAACGTTAGCTCGCTACAAGCTAACGCTTCGTTTCGGGTTAGCTTGTCAACGCTGACGAGTTCGGGTACAGAACTTGCTGCTTGCTAGCGTCCAGTTTAAAAATGCCGTTAACTCGAGTTATAGGTGAATATCATTTGACCCATTGCAGTAAATTGGTTGACTGACGATGTCGTCACCTGGCAGAGCTCGAGCCCCTTGTGTTGATTGTCAGCAGCCGTGTCACGTCAAAACAAGTTGGTATAACGTTAGGTTTTCTTTCCCCGTCAGTTGGTTCACTGTTTGAACGAATAGTGACAGAAGACAAGAGGGACCATGAAGCAGGTTACAACTCCCCGCCCTTAGCATGGGCCATTTGTAGAGTAGCTAGCTCAACTAACTCACAAGTCAACGTATCTAGTGTTGCTGTCAAGTTAACAAGTAAAATGGAGAATGTGAATGGCCACATGTGAACGCCATTCACATTTGGCCCTGATAAGAAGCTCAATTGAAACGCTGTCAGGTGGTTAGATGTTTAGTCTTTGTGTGTGTGTGTGTGTTACAGATCTGCGAAAGCAGGCCAGGCGGTTGGAGAATGAGCTTGACCTGAAGCTTGTCTCCTTCAGTAAACTGTGCACCAGCTACAGCAGTTCCAGGGATGGACGTCGAGGAGACACGTAAGACCAGCCACTTTCTTTCTCTTCTTCATCCAGTGACATAGCTAATAGACATTGATTTTGGGTTCTTACGTTTTCTTTGGCATGGTTGTCTTTAATCATACCAATAGAGGAGTAACAATCTCTTGGCTAAAACAAATGTGACCCGTATCCATGGGTGGGTGTCTTTTTGATTTGATGGTTAAAAAAGTAATGTCACAGGAAAGAGTGAATTCCTCTTATTTGTGTGAGTGATTAAATTGGTGAAGTGTATACCTCAGAGGAAAGCAGAGCTGATATGTTAACTACGGTGGCCGATGGGTGCAAATACACTACAAGGGAGCAAAGCAATTACATTAAGAGAAATCCGCTGCAACTTCAGAAACGATGCAAATTCAAACAAATGCAACAGAAAAGCACTCTAGTCAATATAATAGAAATGCTCCAGGTCTCTCTCTAGGGGAGCGCAAAGTGGAATAGGTTTAATTTCGGAGAGAGAGCAGAGGGGGAATAAGCGTTCAGTAGAAACAGATTTGTCAAAATATGTGTAGTTTGGCAGCAGGAAGAAGAAAGCTTCCTGTCACCTCCTTTGTCTCTCTTCTTATAAAGATCGATACAATCACACATGATGGGCAGAGACCACGCATGAAGGTTTCGTGACAAAGCACAACAACATCTACATCAGGGATGTGCCATGGAGGGCCAAGAGTCTGCAGGTTTTCATTCCAAATAATGATTCCACCCGGTGATTTCACTGATCAGTCTTCCTCTCTGTTTGAAGGTGTGTTAATCAGTGAAATCAACTGGTATAGTTTTTGTTTGGAATGAAAACCTGCAGACTCTTGGCCTTCCATGGCACATGGTTGCCCATCCCTGATCTTGATGATGGGGCCTAAAGCTGAAACTCTCGTGTCAAAAATCAACATATTCCACTTGGCCTGTGTTTTTGCAGCACGCTTGTTGTTGTATGTACTTTGGCATTCTGCAGCACTTTTCTGTTCTTGTACTTGCTTTGGATGTCTTTGAATTTTCTTTGCAGCGTGTTTCTCTTAATGCAATTGCTTTGAGCCTTGTAGTGCATTTGCACCCGTCGACCACCGTAGTTAACTTATATGAAGCTAATGACAGGGAGGCCAGTGAAAAGAGAATTTCCCCATGGAGCTCTATAAAGAATCACATGACTGTGTGCGTGACTTATGACTGTATCATGTGCTGCCACTTTAGTATAGATGGCTTTAGCGTGACATGTACAAATGGAACTTGGGATAATGACCATATAGGCTAATGCATCTCCCCATGCAAGTCTATGACGAGAATCTCATTTTCAATTGGCTGTGTTTTGATTGGTAACAGTTCTCCTGCAGGGACGTGCACACCGTAAAAAAAACGACATTACAAGACGGCCTCTAGTAATAATACTACTAATGCTGTCCGGACAGGGCCAGTGCTGCCGCTGCTTCGGCCATCTGTCTGAGTTCCTTGTCTGCACTATGTATCTTCCTCTTTTATATTGAAGTTGTCTGATAAGTAACCGGTTAGTGTTATAAGTCACTTTGAGCAGAGTTCTTTCAGTTTGTGTGACGTAGACCTATGCATAGGTGTGTAAACTCGGAAGTGGGGAAGATTCACATGAACGTGTGGGTGCACAATACATTTTTTTAAACAACGGCTGTAGTGAAGATTTGCACTAAATGCATATAGGTATTTTCCACTCTGTGTGATCGTTTGGCTTCAGAAAACTTGGATTATGCTGCACGAGCTGTATGGAGTAAGCTTTTGCTCTTTTTGGAACTAAAGACCTGGTCACCACAGACTCCAATTGTTTTGGAGAAGGCTGCTATGGATTTGTGCTGCCAATCTCCCTGTGTTATATGGACAAATAAACTTCACCTGTGTTTCAGCTCGCATGAGGGTGTGTAGATGATAATTTTTGGGTGAACTATTCCTTTTAATACCCCCCCCCCTGTTTTCCCCTAAGTGGGCTGGCCTTGGTCTTGGGGGATATGCGGAGACACAAATTACCAAATATACCTTGTAATACCATGGTGTACTGTATATGTGATATGGTGATCAAGTGCACAAGATTACGTTGGGGGAAAAATCCTTTGATATTCTGGATATTGTATTAAATCTCTAACTGGTCGGTGAAAATGGCCTTCCCCATTTAGACGTGATATTTTGTACGTGGGGAAAGGCGTCACAGGCTTTTTATAGAAGAGCCTCATTCATTGACCACTCTCAGTAAATGATAACATTATAACTATAATAATATAGTATTTTGAATGAAAGTACAAACTGCAGCTTAAATCTTATCACCATCTTCAAAAAAAATTCCCATCCCTCCTTTTTTTTCAACCTCCTCAAGGTCAGACACCACACCCCTGCTCAACAACTCTACCCAGGACAGGATGTTTGACACCATGTCAGTGGAGATTGAACAGCTACTGGCGAAAGTAAGACAATTCTCACAGGTCATTGGCCTGTGAAGGACCAACAAAAAGTCTAATAAGAACAGCATTGGATTTATGCCAAGGCTCTTGTCTTCCACCAAGGAAAGAAGCAGACTTGCATCCTCCAAACTTGTATTGCATTGGAACCCAAAGCATGTTTCATAATAACAATCAAGCCACGGTGCCATTGCATACATTGAGCTAGCATGCTTAAAATTATATAGTATTTGGAATGAAAGACAAATTTGATCCCTGAGATGTTAAGTGGAGTACATCAGCAAGTTGAATCAGGTTTTTTGAATGTTACGAATTGTTGCTTTGTCTTTCATGTATGTCAATGTTGTGTTGATATTCTGTGGGTCTGTTTATTATCTGCCAACCTCCTGGTTTTCCAGTATCTTATTTTCTATCACTCCCTCAGCTGACCACGGTGAATGACAAGATGGCGGAGTACACCAGCACCCCGGGCGCAGCTTCTCTCAATGCTGCACTCATGCACACACTTCAGAGACACAGAGACATCTTGCAGGTCTGCCCTCTTCTCTGTCTCCTTTGTTCTGCCACTTGTCTCTCTCATTAATTTTCTGCACCCCTTGTTTATTTTATTTTGTTATTTGTTTTCTGTAAAAAAGCATTGTGACAGTTGTGTTTGTTAAAAGCACTCTGTAGCACTGTAATGAATTTCACTTTATTAGACACTAGAAGCTAAATTAATTGAAGAAGTCAACAAGTACATAATGAAGCATACCTACCCATTTCCATTCTTCCTCTTGGTGTATACTCTTTGTTTGTTGTCCCCGCAACCCCCATTTGTTTTCACCCTTAATACATTTTCTCCCTAGGATTACACACATGAATTCCACAAAACCAAAGGCAACTTTTTGGCCATCCGGGAAAGGGAAGACTTACTCGGGTCTGTCAGAAAAGACATTGAGTGAGTACCCATTCATACACACTACCCTTTGGTTGATTTGCTCATGCAGCTAATACTTTTATATCTGCTTGTGTCACAAATGAGGGAGTAGGGCCTCTACAGTACCTCTTTCTCATTTTTAGATGACATATGTCTGCAAGTGTTGGATTTAGCTAAATAGATAGCTAGTGGAGAGAGACAATAAATTAAGGAGAGCTGTTGGAGAGGTGGTATTGCCAGCCCGGCATAGCTGGCCCAGCACAGAGGCATAATCTCAATACCAATGTCTGATGAGTGTGTTGCATCATGAGAAAATTAAAAATGTACATGGTGCAATATGTAAGAGAGGTAATATTCTCACATGATGCATGCTTGCGGTTTGACATATGTGGCTCTGGAGGAATAACAACTGCTAAGCATTATTCAGGGTGTTTCTGTGCTTTGAATGTACATGAAGTCTACCCACTGCTGACCTTATTCCTTCAAAGTCATTAAAACCGAGAAGATTCATGGCCTCTTCTTTATTGAGAAAGTGTGTTCTCTCCTCAGATTGGCTCAGTTGTGAGTGAGTGTATTGAAATGAGGTGGGGGCTCCACTAGACCATGACTCTTGTCGTTTTTTTTAATGGCTTATTGATCTGTAAGACACAGTAGTGAGCATAAGGAAGACCACTGCAGGCTCCCTATTGATCCCCTCCACCTGTCTAGTATGTAGATAGCCTGCTGCTGCCTCAAACAGTCATACATGTTCTATGGGCCTCACAATCACCTTACATTATAAGTCCTCCAAACGTACCTCTCATAATGATACAAATGTAATATATTATGTTGCCTCTGGAGAAGGGATTAAGTCGTTCTCACACAGTGTGAAAGGGTGTGTCTTGTTCATTATAGGTGCTCAGCCCTCATTTTACGAAATAATTTGATTTATTCTAGGCCATTTCTCATTGTTTTTCACTCATAAGCTGTGATGTAACTAACTGTAGAGTAACTTGCACATATTTAGGGGATTTATAACAGGTTAGTGACAGTTGTATAGGCTGTCTTCATCTCTTCTAAGTAATTTTAGGTTGCTTGCCTTGCTAGTTATTGTTGGTAACTGATGATGGTAGAGTGATTGGAGTTTTGTGAAAAATCGCATCTACGATGTGACCATTTGTAGTTGTTGAAGTTAGATTTTTGCTAAATATAGGTTCTCTTTGTCAATTTGATAATAAAGAACAAACACGGCTTGTAGACATTTATTTTTATGATGCTTGTGAAGTGTTTCAATTCTGGCTGCCAAACCTGTCAAAAATAATGCTCCAAGAGCTCCAGTGTTCATCTTACATGTATGAAACACGAAACGTAGGAAGAGTTCAAGCGAAAGACAAAAGTGAGAATATATATTGTAGGTCTCAAAATTGCAAATGAAATCTGTTGCTGGTTCCTATTACTGCGCACATAGGCAGAAATTCACGTGAGAGGAGATATATAATGCTCAGGCAACCACTGCTCTACAGTGATTCTGATGCAACTCTTACAGTTATTGATTTAATTGCGCTTGCCTTTAGCATGAGTGAGAATACACTGTACAAGTTCTTTATTTTATTTTTTTAAACGTACGTAGACAAATGTAGGCTCAGACTATTTTAAATTACATTGATTAAACAAGAAGTCTGACAAATGATCTGCATTTGAGCCTGCAGCTTCACAATTCCTTGCCTATAGTGTTTTGGTTCAACACCACTGTTCAGGGCCTCTAGTGTAGGCCGGACTTGTGAGCGAAGTCCATGGATAACCCTTTAAATTACAGGCCGTTAATTACGTAGTAATGACTGGAAATAACTAAGTAATATCCAGGTAAAATATATGTAATAACTAATTATAGTGTTAGAATGACTGGTAATTACTGAGTAATATACAAGTTTAAACAAAGGCGCTTTTACCAGTAATTGTATCAGATAAGTGGCACTACCGCACACTTCTGAAAACTGATAATGGTGCTTGAGGCGAAGGATGAACTAGTTCAAAAATGAAGAAACACACCGTCTGTCTCCATTTATTTATCTTCCACAGAGGGGAGGGACACTCATTACAGACAGTGACGACACCTGTGCAGAAACGATCAATATTTTTTCATTAGGTTTTCATTTGCTTATAATGTAGAATACATACAATAATACATTATATATTTAAGAAAAGACATACCAATACTGACTATGTACAATATTCACATAGGTATAAAAAAATGCTCCATAGTAACTACCAGAACGGGCATAGCACCTTTAAAAAAACGTGTATATTACTTAGTAGTTACCAGTCATTCTAATGCTGTAAAGCGTTATTACATCTATTTTACTTGGAAATTACTTTATTTCGAGTCATTACTACATAATTAACGGCCTGTAATTTAAAGGGTTACCAAGTCCATTGCTGATCCAATCTCCTACACAAATCGCATTGCATAATCTATTTTATGTAGTGATGGTTTACTCACAGATTACCTGTTGTCTTGGTGCAGTATTTCTTATACCAAGAATAATAGTATTCTTACGTACACAGTTTTTAAGCAACTTTTATCAATCTGCCACCAAGCCATTGTTGTCTAATGACAATTTGCATAATCAATCAATTTGTAATTGTATATCCATTAAGTGAGGAACATCCCATAAGGCCAGCACTACATGCAGTAGTTCCCCGAGTCTTCTCATTAAATCACACTGCTAATGCTAAGGAGCTCCCATTGACCCCACTAATGGCTTCAGTGCTACTGATTCTAATGCATAGAAACGAGCCGGTGTTGTTGACCTAGTGCTCAACTTAACAATGACTAATGTGTAAGAGGGCTGCTAATGAGGGAACCGTCTGAGCTCACAGGTAAGGGAATTACAAATGCCGCTGCCATGACTGCTATGAGATGTTGAGTCATATGCTTTACATTTCTCTTCCTGAGCAATTTGTCTTTTAATCTCCCTCATTGAGCTTTACTGGACGGCCAAGGTGAAGTAATAAGGTAGGACTTGGGAACAAATGAAAGAAGCCATTCCTAGGACAGCAGGCTAGAGGGCTAGCTTATTATTTTTCAAGACTTGATCTGCCCCTCTATCTTGACTAACACAGCTTGTGAGGAATAGTGGAACTTTGAGCTAACTTAGTATAGCCACTTCTCATCTTGGCAAAGGGACATTGAGATCAAATCGATGAAGGGCAGAGTTTTCTCTAAACTCATTCAGCAGTGTTGGGCCACAACAGTATGAAAGTTGCTATAGAAAATAAGAATTTACAAAGACAAATATTGTTAGCCCTTTTTCTCTCAAATCACACAAATATGGGCCCAAACTTCTGACTGTGTGCTTTTATCAAAATAACATACCATAGCTTTTGACACAGTGTGCCAACATTTTGTTGAGTGACCCACGCCCCCTCCCTTTTCCCTGGGCTCTGTCCCACAGAGTTGTACATCCGCATGAAAACTTCCAAAACGATCGCTAAAATTTAAGCGATCACTAATACCACTTTGTTAAGGGGGGTTTATTGGGGGGGTGTCCCGTTAGCAGGGCAGGCTGCTCCACCAAGGCAATGGTAGGGGAAATGCTACAAGGCTTTGTATGACTGTGTTGATGCTACCCTGTAGGCCTAGTATTCATTCCTTTGTGTAGTATTATATCTGGACTGTGGGTTAACCAACAGCCAACTCTTCACCATTGTTGTCTAAGCCTTAAAATGTTTAAGGTTGGTAATTATACCTGACCCAGGTAGAACCAAGCTGAACCCTTTGGGGCAAGTTGGCAAATGTCACATTTGCTCAGGTTTGCCTTGGGATTAAGATATTGTTGGAAAAATACTGTTATTTAGTGATTGGGGTTGTTTTGTTTTTGGATAGCAAAATGTTGAGGTCAGGTTGTACTCAAATGTTTAGGCCCACATCAAGCTTTGGAAGGTGTCAGTGGTGCAGTGATGGATATTTGTGCTGCAGCTGAGCCTTTCCCCCCTTCTGTCAGGTAGAGGGCAGTAGAGCTCTCTGGGATCGAGTGCACCAGACCAGGGATCTGGTCACTGTAGTTTTCATAGTGTTTTTTTATCAAGGTTATGTTTACAACTTCTGCTGAAATCCCTCTCCTTTTACACATACAGGCATGCACACTCACTAAAAGAGACTGTACACAAACCCTTTCCCATGCAAGCACCTAAAACAACATTAGGGCCACTTTACTTTAATTATGATCAATAATAGCCAGCTGTGTGCTCTCAGTTGCTGCTATTACCAAAGCATGTGCGCACGCACGCACGCATGCATACACACACACACACACACAGACAGACACGGACACTTCCCCAGTGCAGCTGTCCTATTCAACACAGTAGCATGGACAGGGCTCGAAATTAACTTTTTCACTTGGTAGCACTGGTGCTCCCAACTTCAAAAGTTAGGAACACCAGCCCAAAATTAGGAGCACCCACCAAAATGTAAGGAGCACCAACAACATATGTACCAAAAAATTTTTTTCATACAAAACGACAACATAACAGTACGGCTTACAAGTAACAAAAAACTGCCTTAAAAACGCATGATAGGCCACAACTGGGGCTTTACGCAATATCCTGGGGCCAGGATTTAATACTTGGTCTCCTGGCTCTCTGTCCCTCTTCCATCCATCTCTTCACTGAGACCGCAGCATCCAACGTCTCCAGAGGAGGATCCTCTACACTGATTCAAATCAGATCTTCAACCGTGTTGGGGTTTAATGCAGATCTGATGTCCGACTTGATGCGCTTCAGTGTGGAGAACCCCATCTCACACTGCGCCGAGGACACAGGCAGGACCAACATGGTCCTTACTAGATGAAGGATGTTCTGAAGCTAAAATAATGTATCATTATCAGGGTAGAAGTTTTCAGTGGCAGCATAACAATACAGCCATTTCTTAATGAAATACAATCCAACTGTAACTGGTTGGTTTTTATATGGACTTAACACAGAAACATTCAG
>OMOT01059544.1:6179-20783 GCA_900312575.1 Acanthochaenus luetkenii | reverse complement strand
GACACGCAGCTTGGTGCTCTCTCTTCGGTTTCCTCTTCATCATTTCCTTCATCTGTAATGTCAAAACTTTTGTCAGAAAGAACTTCAGAAGCTTTTGATTTCTTAGATCTTGCTGAAGTATTTGACTTTGCTGATTTCACAGACAGGGCACTAGGTCCTCTCTCTTCAGTTTCCTCATGTTCTGCAACATCTTCTTCACCTGAAACATCAGAGCATTTTGTCTTACTTGACGAAATATTTGACTTGGCTGACTTGGCTGATTTAGCTGATATTGTGCTTTGTGCTCTCTCTTCAGTTTCCTCTCCAGCATTTCCATCATCGAGAATATCAACACTAGATCGTGTAGATACATTTGACTTAGCTGACATGGCACTAGGTGCTCTCGCCTTCATCTCCTCTACATCTCCAGCATTTACTTCATTCGTTACTTCAGAGACTTTTGACTTTCTGGATCTTGCAGATGCATTTGAATTGGTTGATTTTACTGACATGATACTTGGTGCTCTGTCTTCAGGTTCTATTGGATTCTGATCAGCTTCATTTGACTTAGATGACATGACACTCTGTGCTTTTGTTTCTTCTGCTGCATTTACCGAAACTGATATATCAGAGGCTTTTGACTTCCTAGATGTTGCAGATACATTTGACTTGACAGACCTAGCTGACATTGCACTTGGTGTTCTTTCCCATTCTTTTACCTCATCATAATTTTCCTCAACTGGAAGATCAGAAGCTTTTGATTTCCTTGACTGTTCAGATACATTTGATTTTGCTGACATGGCGCTATGTGCTCTATCTTGAGTTTCCTCCGGATTTCCTTCCACAGGTTTGTCTGCACTTTGATTTGTAGGACCTTCAGAGGTTTTAGATTTTCTGGATCTTGCAGAAGCATTTGACTTCACTGACATAGCGCTTTGTACTCTCTCTCCAGCTCCACTCCCATTTTCTTTAGCTGGGATGTCAACAGTTTCTTCTGCAGACGCTGCAGACACTTTAGATTTTCTTGATTTTGCAGAGGCATTTGATATAGCTGACATGGCACTGGGTGCTCTTTGCTCAATTTCCTTCATTGGACTTTTGGATCTTTTCACTTCTACATCTCCATACTCTGCATTCTCTATTTCTTCAGACTTATCCGATATTGCAGAGGCATTTGACTTAACAGACATGGCACTTGATGATTGTTCTCTTTTTGTCTCACTTGCCTCTTCAGCTTTTGATCTTGATCTTGTACAGCTACTTGATTTAACAGACTCGGGGCTACTGGGTCTCTTCTTCATTTCGGTTTTCTTTCTTTTTGTAACCTCTTCCGAAGAAACGTCTATGGCATCAGCTGCCTTCACTCCTTTTGTGGTAAATTCATTCGATTCTCCGCACTGACAAGTGTTTGAATTTTGGGATTTTGACGATACTTTCGAAGTGGACGATATTACGCTGGTGGGACTTTTGCAACGTTCGTCATCTGGTCTATCTGCCACTGGAGATACAGACTTCGCTGACTTCCTTGACTTGCCAGAATGCCTTGAAGCACTAGATGCCCTACTTGGAGGGTTTGGGCATAAATGTCGCATAGGTGATCCTGTACTCAAAACTGCACTTCTGGTGGTCTCTTCCTCTTCAGTTTGACTATTCTGAGAGCATGAACCTGCTCTTGAAGCACTTGGTGGGATGTCATAATCCTCATCATCTTGGTCCTCTTTGAGGGATGCTAATATCTGAGAGGAAGCACTAAGAGAAGATCCTGTTCGCTCTTCTTCCTCTGAGGCTTCAGTGATTTTGACACTGACTTGATCATTTTTGGAGTCCTTGGAAGAAACTAGGGACTCGTCGTCAGGTATTTCTTCATCATATACTGTTACCTGGGTATTTTCAACACTCTCACAGTTGTCCACTGTGAAGGATTGCTCTTTGCACTTTGGTGAGCAAACCTCACTCCTGATGGTGCAATACTCTACAGTCTCAACCTCCTCAACAGTCTGCTCAAAAGACGTTTCTCTCTCCACCACTTGTTCAGTATACTCTTCCCTTGATCCAGACATAGTTTTCCTGTTTTCAACCGTTGTCTTTCTACAGACCAATGTGTGTGAGGATGTACTTGAGCTGGAAGATCTAATGTGACGAGCAGCTCCCTGTTTCCCTGGGATATGGTGTTTCCAGATATCATACTCCTGGCAGTGATTACAACAGTGAGGACAGTGAGGCTCCTCCGTATATTTTTGATAATGCTCGTTGATGTAAGCCTCATCTGCCGCACCAGCAGAGATGTTTTCTGATTCGGAAGAGATTTCATCACTAACGTGTTCCAGATAGAAGTTATCGTGTCCTCGGGGGATCTGACAGGTCTTTCCTGTGGTCTTTTTTACTTCTGTGGACCAATGTAATGTTTCATCATTCAGTAGCCGGAAGCGCACTTTCATTCTCATGGACAAACTGCCATCTTTATTAATAAGAACCCGCTTCTCTATATCATCATCTATCATTGCTTCACCGGTATGTGGGCAGGAATCAACATGTTCTGCAGAGTCTGTTCCATCTGTTAATGACTTGTAAGAAGACACTGACTGCCTGGCAGATCGGTTGCTAGATTCCAAGTTTGGATGGATGACACTTTCCTTTGTATTCATCCCTTGGTTTACCATCGAGACAGGGAGACAGAAAAAGACAAACATTAAATGGAATTTGTTCTGTTTTACTCGTGGTGGAAAATACTTTAGCATCATGCAGTTTTGTTAGTATAAGCTTATTTGATTATGTTGATAGCACATTTTTCATATTACCGGTACTGTAATCCAAATTGGGATAGCTGCGAATCGCCACAATTACATATGATTTGACGAAGTAGCAATAATTCCAAACTAAATCAGCAATATAGAAGATCTAATTTATATTTCAGTGAATGCATTTTGGCTCAGTAAATGCAATTTGGTTAGTAATTTCCTGCCGCACCAGAGATGTCATTATCAAGAGCATTCTATACATCTACTGGTAATTGTATTCAATACCTTATTGAATAACTTACAGAATATATCGTTAAGAAATGGTTGAAGAAATGATTAGCATATAATGTATCTTACCCTCATGTCTTTCAGTGCAGCCAGTAAAGTGTGACCTCACACTCGGCTTTGGAATTTTGTCGTCAGATGTTTTCCGAAAACTCTCCGTGATGGTAGGGTGAGAAGGCTCACGCCCCACACAGACAAGCACACTGGGACACTGCAAAAGACTCTGAACACTGTCAATCTGAAACAAAAGAGCAGAAGAAGTATGACTTAAGAATGGGAAATGTAATAGCAGAGACACATCTGTTTGCTGAATTAAGTTGATGGAAAAATACAGATAATAGGCTTCATGTTTTATTGGTAACGACAATTTGGATTAAATGCTGTGAACAAGGTATGACTACTAGTAGTTGATGGATAAGATGATTGCAAATTAATCAATATTGATAAGTAAGAAGTTACGATTAGTTTTTAGTGTGTATTGTTATTTAATTTCATAAATTAGCTACTAGTCACTATATAACCAGGCCTACTGCAGCACTATAGCAAGCGATAACTTTAATTTAAAATATAAATAATTGTGGGTTTTTTTAATGCCCCCATATCACAAAATTAGCATAGGGCTGTTGATCAATACCAATGACTCAACAATTATTTTGCCGGGTGCTGAGATTTCTGTCGTTCAAAACTCACTGCCTCTGTTTTGGAATAAAAAATCCCCCATTCACTGGAATTTCAAGACATTCCTAACCTCCCACCATATTTTATTTATCTAGAAAAATCTTCTCTTTCTCTTTCTTTAGTGCCTTACTCTACCCACCAAGTATTTAAGAAATATATTGTATTATTAAATCATGTAATTGCAGTTTACTCAAAGTGTGGTCCCCTCGTGATTGCAATGGCAGTGCTTTAAATCCCTGCAGAAGACGGCTGTGAGTCGGTCAAACTGTCTGAAACTAATTAATATCCTAATCCAGGATGATGTCTGGTAACCTACACCAGAGATGACTGTGCATTCTTACAATGGTAAGCTTCCATTGTCACTTGCAAGAGCTAAGGTTTTGCTCAGCAGTCCTGCAAGGTTGCTGAGTAAGTAAAAGGAGTAAACTAAACGGCAAAGACAAGCAAACAGCATAATTACTTCATGATTTATTTGCTTTAGGACGCCTCCTACTCCCAAATCCAGAGTTGTAATGCAATAGAAACATGCAGCACATGACTAGCATAACTAACAGTTTTCTAAAAAAAAATCTAAAAAATAGAAATCAAGTGTTCAATGTTACCAGTGGGGGTGAGTGTGTGCTGGCCTGTTTTCCTGCTTATCCTTGCCTCTCCATACATAGGCCTATTAATAGTAACTATTTTGCTTCTGTTCTGATCAACAAATATAATATGATTAAATGTTTCTACACCTTGATTCAGGCATATTTAATGGAGGGCATCACTTTCTGAACATACATTTGAGCCTGCCTTTCACCTAAGACTTCTAGGGTACTTCTCATACACCAAAACAATACCACCAATACTTACACAAGATTATGAAATTAAATAAACCAATGTAGGTCTACGGCACTGCAATCAGGTATATTGCATTAGAACTTCAGTGTAAAGATTATGCCTGGTGATGTATAGATTTAAAGCCTATAAAAGGTTTTGGTAAACAGGAACAATCTCAAGTCCGTTTCTATCCATGTCCATTTAATTTTGCCAAGAAAGAAAACCTTGATAGAATCACAGACTGGCAGTCAAAGATAACTGACAGTGTGTGTGGTTATTGGTACTAGTGAAATGTTGACTAAAACATGTTAATTACCAGGCCAAAGATACTTTCAAATATGAACCTTGAAATGCATATGGATTAACTGTATAACTGCAGTATATATAATTATATAACAACTATATATTTGTGTGTTTTGCAGTTGAAATGTTTTTAATTGCATATAATGACAAGGAAACTCGTTGCAATATATGTCATTCTTTATGCCTGAGTGGTGAAGTTGTCTGTTCAGAGGAACAAATAAATTATATTCTACAGTCCCTATGTAACTGTACTTTTACATTTTCGTGTTCTCTCTACGACTCATTATACGATAGCTTTGAAACTCCAGGAGAATATGTAGCTTGAACAGTCTTAAACTATTGAGAGTTTTGTTGATCTTGTTTTGTTTTTGAGCAGTCAATTTTGATGACAACGCAGTTTTCAATTTCAAATCCACTGTCGGTAAAGACAGATGAATGGCTTCATCCGTGGTCACACAAAGCCCAGGTGAAGATAATAAATTGCCACTGTGGAAGACACATTTCTGAGACACCTCTGGTATCAAACTAGGCGAGTGGATCTTCAACGTTGACCTGTTTCTCCTCTCTCAAAAATAGCTCTGATTTGACCAAGATTAATGGGTTTTTGGAGAGATACCCACAATCGAAATGTATGTGTGAGGGAATATCCCTGTTTCACTCCCACATACAGACACTCAAAAATATGTATCGCACTTTTGGAACATTTTGTGTGTGTGTGTGTGTGTGTGTGTGTGTGTTAGATTAACACAAAGTATTCAATGCTAACTAACCGAAAAGGATAGAATATGAACGTATGTGATGTATACATTTTTAAACAACTTTGAATATCTTGTGTAAGTAGTAGCCCTCTTGTCATTCTGGATGAAATGGCCATACTGGCAAATAAGTGAATACAACGATAAAAAAAAAAAATCAAAAAAATACATTTAATCTGATATTCCGATTTGTATGCTAACAAACCAGATATCGGGTGTTTCTGCACATCTCAGTGGGATTTTATGGTGCAGGGTGGACTTCAGAATGCTCTGGCACAGTATAGAACAGTTGGTTCACTTACAGATGGCATGGGATTTGCGAGAAAACATAAATCATTCCCTTGCTATCACTGTGAAAATACAGAGGGTGCACTTTTCAGGGGGTTTCTACAATATAGTATCCCCACTGACTCCCATAGTAAAATCAAACACGAAAAAGTACACTAAAGAAAAACACCCTCTGAGTTTTTGCATTTAGTGAATAGAGGAGGATTGTTTGTTTTTGTATAACTCCAATGCTCCTCTTTAATGAACCTCCTACTGTAAACTGTGTTATATTATGATGCAAAGTCCACTCTAGACACTAAAATGATATTAAGAGGAATGAAACACAACACAATATACTTCCTCACACTATCTAAATTGAGAATGTAACTTTAAAAGGCCTCTTGAGCTTGTTTCTAGGGTCCCAGAATATAGTTGCAAGCTTCGACATTTTTGAAATATATGGCAATACCATATTTTCTATTTGGTCCTCGTGGTTTAGGAGTTATTCATTGTTTTTTGATAAGTGTAATAAACTATCCAGAATCTAATCCAAAGCTGTACACAGCCTTATATGCATGCTGATTGCTGTGCTACTAAGATGTGCCTGCTTCCACAGAGGCAGGAGAATACTGCTCTGATAGTCTGGAAATGCCTCGACCGTGCAATGAGCCTCACAAACTCATATGCCAACGATATCTGCTTTTTGAAAGAGCTTAATACTTAGTACTGTCATCTTTTCAATACGCTGTTTTGATTCATTTAAAGTTCTCAATAAAAGTAGTCTTTCACTTGAAAGGTTCTTCTGTAGGCCTACTACATGTTGGCATAGTACGTTCATGTTCAATGCCACATTTAAAGGGTCAAATATGATACTGTACACCTTAATTCAGTGTTGAAGAGGGGGCTACGAATGTCAATACATCTGTTGATTTAATAGATCAACTATTTACACATCCAATTTATCATGAAGTGGAAATTATTCAAAATTATATACTTTATGTAATAGAGCTAATACTTGACAAAACTCTGAATTAGGACCAAGTAGAGCCTTAATCTTGTCACTAGAGGCCTCTCTTTCACTCTTGTTTTCAATCACAAGCATCACTAACAGCAATGTTTAAGTCAAGCACAAAAACCAAACTACACAGCGTAAGCTCATGTATTCCCAAGTGTACTAAAGGTTATGGAAGGTAAAAATCATTAAAATATGCAAACATGAATGACGTGAAAACTTGCTGCAAGTAAACTAGGCATGGCGACTCTATAGCTGTCACTCATACCTTCGGTTATACCTCACCTTGCGACCCTCCAGAGTGTACAACTTCCTGGTGTGGTATTGCATGAGCTCAGAAACTTCCTCCAAGAACAGCCCGAGGCTCCGTAAGGTCCTGCGGTGCAACATGATGGTCTTCCGGAAAGAGGGGTCGCTGTTCTTTACCAGCACCACCCTCTTATTGTACCTGTGGTGATGGATGTGGCGGCCATGGCCAGAATGCGCCACGGGGGGCTCCTCGGGCCTGGTTGGCCTCCAGGGAACATATTGGTGCGGGTGATGGTGGTGATAAGGTTGAGAGTAATACAAAGGTGAGAGCTGACCTTGCAGGACGTGGGCCTGCCTGCACTCAGTGCAAAGGTAGCATTCGTCCAGAGGTTCATGATGGGCCACCATTCCATGTCGGGATATCCTGGGGAGCCTGCCGCTGTGACGCTTGAAGGTAAGTGAAGACTTGTGGGAGGACATTTTGGGGTTTGTGCTCACGTTGACGGCAGTCCCCCCGCTCTGGGTGAAGAATCGTCTCAGCCGAGCAAAAGAAGGGAGCAGGTCAACGCTGGCCAACTCATCCTGAACTGAAAGAAGAGCATTTAAAGAAGTGGTTTACAGTGCCTGATCAAATAGAACAAGATGAAGAACAAAATGTACCACACAGATATCCTCTTATTTTGCAATGTGATAGGCTAGACTGCAGCTTCAAGAGATAGGTTCAAACGAATGTCAACCAAAAATATTAATATAAATAGTGGCAATGGGCCTCCTGTTTCCTGAACATGGAACATCTCGTCCTTTGCACTTGGGCTTTGATGTACTTTTCATTGTATGTAACCGATTACAGGTCCTGAACGTATTCTTCTTAAGTACGTAAGTCTAAAACATTACCCATACATGTTTAACGAGACTTGACAGAAGGCTTGTCTGAAGAATAAGACCCTTACACAGAGAAGCCTTTGAGGCTATGGGTCTAATTGGTGCAATACCATCTGAACACTTACAAAGTACATGTATTGTTATTTTGTTGGGATTTGGTCAGATTTCATATATCTGTGGTCCATCAAGTGTTGAAATCTCACACCATTGCAATGGATGGATGGATGGATGGATGGACCATTGCAAGTGTCTAGTGCATTTTGAAACAGGGATCAAACGTGACATGGGTGTAGCCTAAATAGTTACAAATGTGCAGACTGCGGAGAAGATCAAAGAGTAAATTAAGACAGGGATAATGAGGATAAAGCCACAAATAAAACCAAATCCAAGTCACTTAAAATAACAAGCTTAAGTCTCCGCTAGCAGTGAAAGTGGACATTACCTTGACGATTGTCCCTGTCACTGAAAAAAAAAGGATTAACCACTAAACAACCACGGAAATATCTGCAATAAGCACACTGCGTTCTTGCTGAGACAATGGGCAGAGGTATTGATAAATCATTGTTGGAAAAGGATGCAAGCCCAGTAAGACAAACTATGTCAAATAGGCTGAGCTTGACTGTCATTCTTGCAATAGCAGTGTTAGAAAATCAAATAAAGCATCATGCGCTTCATCGGTTTGAACATTTTGGTATATTAAGTATTTTGAAAAGAAAATTAATTGATCCAATCTCTTTTATAGGTCATTTAGCCTTATCCGTGTTGTCTCACGTGTGCCATCAGACAACCTTTGCCTGCGCAGTTTAACCAACACACAACTACAGTACAGCCTGTACAACAGCATTTTTATGGTTTAGGATACAACTTGACTGAATGACTGAATTCAGAGTTTTAGGATATATTCTTCGGTCAACTGATGTTTGAATTGTTGTACGCTAGCTGAAGTAACCTTGTATCACCAAGTATGCCTTAATAGCTGCATTAAAGGGCTGACATTGTCCATCTTGTGTGTTTCATGACCATGGGACCAACACTATAGGTCTATTAGCTCCATAGATGTGCAGAACCAGCCGTAGGATAGGAGATAAGCCAACGGTATGAAATGTATGGTATCTGATTGTATGTACAGATGCCTCACTGTAGGACATGGATGTGTGCTCGAATTTGCATACGTGTAGTATGTAGTTATTTCAAGTACCATGGCCAAAAGACACTATTCCATGTATGTGCTGCTGAGCAAATGAAGAGCCTGTTTCTGCTCGAGGGATACAGAAAGTCTTCTTCTTCTTCTTCTTCTTCTACTTCTTTATTCACTGTGATCAGGACACATATCGCTGCTGTCATGTAAAAAAACCATAACTCATAACTGATTTTCATGTTTTCATATCAGTTGACGGGTTGCATGTTCTCTATATGGGTTGAAACAAAATCTACGGCCCTCAGGATGATGAAACCCTTTCTAAACCCATTCGATAAACTCAAACATGCATGGTGGTCAACCTGAACTCGTTTCTGAAAAGTTAACGTTTTGGAGATGCAGGGTTTTCACCCTCTGTAACCCTGTTTGCCAATCAAGGTTGCTGAAGGAGTCAAAACAAGGAAACTAAACATTGCATCCTCCATTCTGGCGGCAAGTATCAGGACAGGCTGAGTTCATCCAGTTTGACTAAGGTTATTGGATCCTTTCTTTGTGGGATCGCAAGAACAAATTATAAGGACATGGATGTATGATTGGATCAAATGATGCGTTTCCATACACTGTCTTTTTTCAACTTGTGCACTTGTGTGTAGTTGCAGAGGCTGGTCACTTGTAGTTGCAACCAATAAATTCCCATTAAGAATGATTATACTGATTACAAAACTAGTCTACTCTGTGAACACTAACTTACATGTCCTCCTTGGCAAGTGGAACATTGCATTACACTACATAATTTTCCTAATGTACAAATTACATTGAATTTGCAACAGATATTGCAGTCCACAAACAAAAGGGTGTACTCACATAATCCACAATCATGATCCAAAGGATAAGAGAACCAAACCGCTTGAAAAACAGCAGCAGTTCTTCACCCAAGCAGAAGAATGTGAGATATAAACTCCCAAAGAGGCTCCAAACCCTGTGAACTCTATGTGAGCACATAGAGGAGTGTGCAACCAGTTCAAAAGCCCTCCTCCAGAAGTGGGCCTACCTGCTAATCAGGTACATGAGAAGCTAAGGATAGAATGAAAAGCCTTTCTAATCACCCTGAGATTGGACTGAAATCTGCTGAGGCTTTGGACACATGACTTGGACTTCGCCATTGCATAAAGGGAGTACCAGTTAAACATGCTGCAATTGAGGAACCAATGACAATCCATAACTACCACCTTTTGTCCCTTCAGCCATCATTATTTATTTGTGTTGTTCTGATGGCTATGTGAGCATTGTTCCTATGTTTTATGCAACCAGCTCAAAAACCCTCCTGCAAACAAATTATATATGTTTGCTGCAGAGTAAATTGCCCCTCAGAGATTGATATTCCATAGTCAACATTAAAAGTCAGTAGGTACCTAAAAACTCACTTGCATCTTTTTTGCACCAACGTATCATCTCTTTTTGCTTTGCATTTATATGAGCTTAGGGCATAAATTAACATATTTATATCAGGTGAATACAACCACGATTTGTAGTTTTCATTGTAACCAGCCAAAAATGGTCATGCTAATTATATTAATACTAAATTCTGCAATAATAAATCCTCAGGTTGGACCAAACATCAATTAGTCATTAATAACATCAAATGTAATTGTGAATAACAAGCTTTTCTGGTAACTTTATATGATTATCATAGCTAATAGCACATTGTAACGGCCCTCATATTGAATTATAACACATTCATAATGTGTTATGACATCGCTTAGAAAAGCACATAATGTCACTGATGCATTATAACTGCAGTCGTGAGATATTATAAAGGTAACTTATAATGAATTTAATCACAACAGAAGCACTGTCTTGTTTTCTCTCAGAGATTGTGTGATGAGGATAATAATGTATTAATTATTATTATTATTATAACGTAAGACACAAGTGCTTCTAATTGTATGTAGTCATATTTGGTTAGCCAATTAAGACCCTTTAAAAAAAACTAATTATTAATTATACATGCTTAATGTAATGACAGGGTAATACCTGAGGTATTATTGTGTAATATGGTTAGGCCTATATGTGCTATATGTGATAACCTCATCAAAGTTCTTAAATATGCAAATAGATGACATCGTTAGCTATCTTCCCACTTAGAGATAGTGAGAGTGAATTATAGGTTAATTCATACAATTACTACTCTTGTTGGCATGATTGCTATTAACTTAATTAACATTAACTTAAAAAGTGCAAATTATTAAAGGAAAACTCCCCCCTCAGATACTCTTACACTGTTATATATCATCAATCTGTGATGTTCAATGGTTATTTTGTGATGAAGTGTTATACTTTACTTTTGTGTTGTACGCACGTCACCTCAACCTGCCTTGTTTATGTGATTTCCTACATTTCCCAGAATGACTTTTGACCGTTCATAACCTAGGGTTGTCATTTGAGTCTTTTCCATACAATTCTCAATGTCACGCCCCTTTCACACCAAACTCTGTATGGTTTTCCTATATCATGCAGTCAGTGTAACCGTCACCACTAACACAAAGCAAACACATTCAAGATATGACAACAGAAGACCAAGAGTTGTCTCAAGGGTCATATCAAGATAAAAGGGACGCCAGTGTCCTTGATTGCTCCTTTATTTTCCAGGGCACTGCGATAAGAGCGCCGCTGCCTCCTACCAACTAGCCTGCTCCAACTGGGCTGCTTGGCTGGAACAGTAGAGGCATGCATTTATCATGTGCAGCTTAACTATGTTCTTCCCAGCATGTTGCAATGAAACAGATATGAACCGACTTCTACAATATTTTGACGTCCATAAGGCCAGTGAGGACAACATTTTGCCGAGGACAGCATCTAATCATGCCTCTTTGGAATGGAAAGTACACGCCGACGGTATTCCGTTCCCTACAACTGTATTTGTTACGTTGGAAATGTATGAAAAACTATTTTAGATACTGCGCGTACTAAATATCACTCAGGTTCAACCCTCTCTTTTCAAGGACAAAGGAACTGCCATAGAATAAGTGAGAGTAAACCCTTATCAGAGGCTCGCAGACGGCATGCCGATCCCTCCCTATGATACCAGCAGTTTCAAGAAGTGCTTAATCATAAGAGTGCCCACTCCCACGTACACAAACGCACGCACTCACGTCGAGGCAAGCTCTCGTCCTGCCGTCTGTCTTCAGTCTTAAGGAGCTTGATGGGTCATGGTGGGGTGGGGTTGACTTGGGGCGGGCAGATTTATTGTCTCCTGGCTCATGGGAGTGAAAGGCAGCGGGACCTCCTGCCGAGCAACTATGGTGAGTCACTCAAAGGACCGCTGATGACGTGTCCCGTCCGCTGACAGGGTGCTTTCCTGTGCAAGGAAGGCCCCACCCTTCACCCCTTAGGATCAACGGAATCCAACAGTCCGCTTGAGTCAGCTTGGAATGGAGCGGCATCGAAGAGGCCATTTAGATTTAGATTGAGATACTTTATTGTCATTATACCTTAGTACAACGGAATTTGGTTGACTGCTCTCTTTCCACAAGGAAACAGGAGAATGAAAACGAAAACAAAAGAAAAGACAAAAGAAAGAAAAATAGCAGCCCTTAAAAACAACAATAAATGACTCAAATAACTAAACGTGTCCGTCTGTGAATAAATAGCAGTCAATGATGAGAGAGATTATTAATCATTTGATTAAGTGTCACACATATATGAATTCTGAAACAAACTAAATAGACTTGATCCCTGTCAAGGAATTTTACTCTTCTGTGATTAATCTAAATAATAAAATCATCAAACAATGGTCCTTGAATCTTTTCCTCTCGTCAGGTGATTCCTTGCAATTCATCTATATGGATTAATTTCAATAATCCCTTTCAAACTTCAAGTCACCAAGCCTAAGGCATGCAAAATATACCGTTTTGGAACCAACCCAGTCTACAGCCACTCCCAGTAACATCAAATCAAATAAATCAGCCAGCAGGTATTTCTATGTCCTGTCAGCCGCCTGGCCTCCATCATGTGTTAATGGCCCCAGGTTGGGTCACAGCCACAGCAGGAGGCCCTGAAGCTCTTAATTCCTCAAGCTGACACGTGCACACTGATGCTCAGGCTTAGTGCTCTCCCCTCCTGGTTGCAGTTAAAAATGCAGACCTCCGCTAAGGAAGCCATCCAACTTATACATTTTCTCCGTATAGAATATGTTTGATTTTCTTCAGTACATTGTAAGTATACGGCCGTATGAGGGTAAAATACGGGAACGTTAATCAGTTCTAAGTTGGCCCATGACCTACTTTTCTGCAAAGTTTCGTACAAATCCGATCATTACTTTTCTAGAGTACCGGTGGCGGAGATTCGAGCCCACAACCTTCCTGCTGTGAGGTGACAGTGCAAACCACCGAGCCACCGTGCTGACCGACACCAAATAACCATCGAGGTACGTACAGCATGCAGGGAGGCAATTGTGTTTTTTCACTACAATGTAATCAATACAAGTGTACTAACTTGAACCGATCCGATGATGAGTGAATGTCCAAGACAAGCTGCACTCCTTAACCTTGTCCACTCATGGAGCACGGTGAGACATCCTGAGCAGCACATGGAGGGAGTATACATATAAGAGGAGAGACAAACCACTAATACAATTTACACAATCCCTCAGTGACATGCAAACCCGAACAAATCCTGCATGTAAATCCTGCACAACGGATTTACAAAACCTCTGGACAGCGCTGATTGAACGGCACATGTCCTGTCCTGTATTTAGCCATTTGTTGGACAGTGTAGTAAAATGATCGTTGCTTTATTGATTTATTGTTCATGCTGTACAAATATGTGGGTTTGTGGTTTAGCAAAGCAGAAATCGCTTACGTGCATGTGTTCCCCTATTGCAGGCACCTGTGATTCGCCAGGTGAGTTCAAGGTGAATCACCTGCTTGAAATCCTATTATTTCTTGCAACTTCTAAAAAGGTGGCAATAATATTGTCCAAGGCATTTTCTATTTCTGTGTGGAATAAGCTGGGATTCTGTATTTGTTTCAACTTATTAGTTTTGTTCCTCTGCAAACCAAAGTAATACCAATATTTTCAGCCACGACTGTATCTCTGTTGAAACTCAACCTTAGACAACAAAGATGAAAATATAAATATAGCATATTTAAATATAAATAAGTCTTAATTAAGAATTAACAATACTACTTAAGTACTACTTAATTAAATCTATCTATCTATCTATCTATCTATCTATCTATCTATCTATCTATCTATCTATCTATCTATCTATCTATCTATCTATCTATCTATCTATCTATCTATCTATCTATCTATCTATCTATATCTTCCTCTATATTTAATGTTAATGTTTAATTTATATATCTATGAAGCACTCTTGCCTCTGTACGTGTAGAATCATTATTCCACTACTAAGCAAAAATTGGTCAGTTTACAAATGGCATGAGGTAGCCTAGGCTATAAGGTCATATAGGCTATTGTAATGAATGAGTTTCTTAAAGA
>OMOT01059536.1:11278-28650 GCA_900312575.1 Acanthochaenus luetkenii | reverse complement strand
CAATATTATATTAATAAAACAATCAGCATTACAATAACAATTAAAATAGAAAACCAACATACATGTACAGTAAGAAACGCTGAATAATTGTGGTATTACAAGTGAACTGAATCACTGATGAACGACATGTAACTTATACCGAGTATCGGTGTTGTCTGACCAGTGCAGCCTGAACTCTTCGTCACCTCGTCACAGGGTTTCTTGTGTTCCGTCTCCGTGCTTAGTTCAGCTCTCACGGTTCAACTGTGTCGACTCCGTTACAAACGCAGTTAACGTTACCTGTCATCTCCGTCCCACAGGCGTCACAATGTACAGTTACGTTAATTGCGCCGCTCTCATACCAAAGACATTCAAAGTCCTTCAGCCGCTCTCTGAAAACGGTTCACCTTCTTCTCTGCTGGTGAAGATACATCATCACCAACTGTTTCCGCTGCCACAGCGACTAAATTACATCAGTAACGGTACTAAAATATGCCGTAATCGTTCGCTTAATCTTGTTAGCTTTCGATAGCGCTAGCTAGCCGCGAAAGGGAGTGATTGAAGGCTAATCTCAACCAATCTAGAATCAGCATTAAAGGTAAGAACCTCAAACTCACGTTGGATTGGTTAGAATGGTCCCTGTCACAAGGTATACTAGCGAATGTAGAGAAAGGGACGTTCAGTGAAGAAGAAAAAAACGGGGGGAAAACGGTTGCACCGGAACAATTATTTACACTCGCACAGGTGCGACCAATTATATTTAGAGGTTGCACAGACTAAATTTTGGGCGCATATGCGACCAAAACGGTCGCAATTTCGAGCCCTGTAAGTGTGTGTCAGCTAAATGCCAAAAAAGGAAGAGACTATCAATTATTACACACTGTCCATTTGCCAGGCTCATCAAAGAACAAATGGGTCACATCATGACAGACATTTATCTGCTTAGTATACATGGCTAGAATCATGTGAACTGATTGTGTCATTAGGGTAGATATCTTAATAGGATGTTATATTGACTGAAATGACTGATAGTCTGATGAATGGAAGACTGAATTGGCAGCTTCAGAAGGTGGAATATTGATTCTGGTTAAATGGCTCATTGATTATTTGATTATAGCACTCCGTTGTGATTGGCTGACAAGCAGAGTGGATAATGGACCAACAACCAGAGAGCTTGGCTGATTGACTAGAATATAATTCATCAGAATAGGTGACTGATCACACAGTGATTGGAAAACAGTGATGGAAAAAGAGCCCCATCCCATCTGTTCCCGATGAGCCATAAGTTGACAACCTCCGTAAATTCATCTGACTTGAGTTCATTAGCTCATAACGTTTTGGTATATTATGTTTTTAAAAATCTAGAAATCTCATAATGACATTGAGGAGGACTGTAATGAAAACAATATATCTGAAAGGAATTCTCAGCTGTTTCTAATGAGTTTGCCTGGTTCTTAGACATCTCCTCTGTCCGGGCTTTCGATGCATGTTGACAGTCACAGTACGAGCTGTAATAGCTAAAGCATTTAGAGATCAAGTTAATTCACCCCTCATGAAAACTTTATGAATACACTCTGAGGGACTGAATATAAATGTGCATAGACTGCAGAGACAGATGCATCAGAACACAAATATATTTGCATACTAGCCTATTTATCAACATATTCATGGGTCATTTTTTGCTTTTGTATATTACGGCAGCTGCATTATTAAAAGAGCCAAAAGTAATGTTAATTGGTGTAGAGTTGATGAAGGGTGCTTATTCAAATGTAAAAACCAGACGCACAGAAAAGTCTGTGTCCATGGCAGGTAAGGCACACATCATATCTGTATTAAATAAGAAATTGCATTTTGGTTAGCTACCAGCGCACAACTCAGTAATTGAATTTAATACAAAGGACAAAGAACTATCTCCCACTAGAATGGACCTTACCCGTCTCCCAAATAGTCATATTCTCTATCATTTATGATCAAAGGATTTGGTAACACTTTAAATTACAGGCCGTTAACAACTAAGTAATATCCAGGTAAAATAGATGTAATAACTTATTATTGCATTAAAATGACTGATAATTACTGAGTATTACACAAGTTTTTTAAAAAGGTGCTTTTACCAATAATTTTATTAGATAAGTGGAACCACCACACACTTCTGAAAACGTAAAAAGGTGCTTGAGGTGAGGGATAAACTAGTTCAAACAGGAAGAAACACACCGTCTCCATTGGTTTATCTTCCACAGAGGGGAGGGACATTCATTACAGAAAGTGACGACACCTGTGCAGAAACAATCAATGTTTTTTCATTAGGTTTTCATTTGCTTATAATGTAGAATACATACAATAATTCATTATATATTTGAGAAAAGACAGACCAATACTAATACAGGTATACAAACATACTCCATAGTATCTCTACACAATTAACAACAGAAAACAACAGAAACCCCAGAACGGGCATAGCCTTTTTTTTTTACTTGTACATTACTTAGTAGTTACCAGCCATTCTAATGCTATAAAGAGTTATTATATATATTTTCCTTGGAAATTACTTAGTTATTTCCAGTCATTACTACGTAATTAACAGCCTGTAATTTAAAGGGTTACCAAGGATTTTTTAAACATTAACACACATTCTACTGAGTCATGTACAACAATAATCCATGTGAAATATTATCTACTGAGTCGTACAGTGGGGGAAAATGTCCTTTGAAATATTCAAATTAATTGGAGCCTCAGTGGATACATTTACATGCAAACAAGTTCCCATAATATTTAGGATGCTCAAGTAGTCCAAACATCATGTCCTGTTTACAATAGCCCAGTTAAGATCATATCCTGGTTGCTAGAAACCTGAATATGAGAGATGGCGTATTACCTGGTGTACTAAGGCATAGAAATGCATTTACTGTTGGTTTACATGATCAGCGCAAACTTTATTCTCATGGTAATATTCAGACTATTCTGTTTACTCATGTATATAAGGATATGTTTGATAGGAAAAAACAATGTATAGAAAGCAGTGTACTCCAAATAAGACATTACCCAGTATAGCTATCCCAAATACTGTGTGCGTATAAATATAGACATTAATTTTGATTTATAATTTTTTCTTTGACCTTTATTCTACCAGGCAGGTCACTTAAGAACAGATTCTTAATTACAGGGACGGCCTGGCAAGAGATTAGCCTCTTGGGGGAAGGGGGAAAGGGGATAAAATAAAAACTCAGGCATAAAAAAACATTTAACGTTAAGGGACATAACAGACAGACAACATTAAACAACAAACATTACAATTAACATGAATGCAGGGCAAGTGCTCTGTGGAACGTGTTCTATACTGAAATATAAAATGAGTATTTCACCCAATTTAATTTGGGAAATTTCATATGAAATATCCACATATCCATAATTCTTTCTCTTCTCTTTACAGAGAGGCCATACTAAAAATGCTAAACAGTTTTCAGAAACACGATGGATTGAGCAAGAGGGCAGCTTGTAATTTCTCTCTGCTATTGAATTATTGGGGGGAGAAAAAGAGGAAAATGAGTTATGGAGCATTAACCTCTTCATTCGCACTTATCCATCTCTCTCTTCCTCTCTGTCTCTTTCTGTCTCAGTCTTGTATTACACACCACTTAATGGCACCAAACTGACCGATGCTCCCTGGAGGCGCCCTCCGTCAGCCAAGGGCCTCGTGGTATTTTTTCACAACACCCCTCTCAATCCTAAGAGGGGGGTAAAGAAGCACCTTGATGATATCACTGATATTAAGTTTCAGAGAAGTCATCGCTCACAGTCCGAGGCGCAGGGGACGGAGGTGGGCGAGGAGAGGGCGACTGGGCCGATAAGAATCTCTTTGTCTCAGAGTGATGACCTGCGCCGCCGGGTCAACATCCTGGGGAGCTAACTGGTGTGAGACATTTTTCAACCCTGGGAAGGTGTTGAGACATTGAAGGGTGGTGTGCTGGGAGCTATTGGGTTACTGTGATGGGGAGGGCTGGAGTGAATGTTTGTGTGATGCCCTGAGGCGTTTGTAAGGCAATGGGAAGGCCAGCAGCTCTCGTCTTTCTCCCACCGGTGCCTGGTCTGTATCACAGGCGTGTGACACCTGCCCCCTCACACCTGACTCCAAGACAGCAGCAATAGGACTGATGATAATCAAAACCTCCATCTTCACACGCAAAACACAACTCACACTGGGGGAGAGATGTTGAGCTATTGTGCTGTGAAGGTTGGTCATAGCACTGACCTGTTAAATAATGTCAGGAGGAGGTCTGAACAAAAAGAACAAAATGGCAGAAAGTAGAGAAGCCCTGATATGGACTCTTCATATCAATCTCATTTACCCTTGTGATATGGACAATTATTGGCTTGCAGGAAAGACTACAATCTCATATGCATGCATACTTATTTGGGGATTGCTGTTGACTTGCTGCACATGGTGGAGTACAGCAATGCTATCAAATTAAATATGCTTATGCTGTTATTCGATTAGAATCTGATGATTATAGGGATTACAGAGACTGAATCCATCTTTATTTTCACTACAATGAACCAACTTTTCCAAAGCTGTTTCAGTCCCTGTCTCCTAGCAGCCAACTAATCTAGAAAACTGATGAGCCCCGTTTGCCCTTTTGTTCTACCTGCTTGCTAATAATTCCTTGTGAGTCTCTGTCTTTGTCCACTCAAAGCCGAATCAGCATTTCACGGGCATATGAGCTCCTGATGACTTCCCAATGGTCGGGACAACAATGTAGTGAAACATTCTGACTAAGCTGGGTCGCAGCTTGTGAGCACGTCTCTGATAAACATGTGGGTATTCCCTGCACTGGTTAAATCTCTATGGAAACAAATGGTCTCTATATAATGCTATATCTGGTAAATCACTACACAGTCTTATTTTGTTTTAAATTGATTCAACAGCTTCGAGGCTCAATATCTACCTTGAAGACATATCTAGAGAGAGTTTTAGTTTCCCATAATGGTCTAAATGCTGTTTCAGAGGCTTTTGCACCCTGACAAGAATACAATTCTGGGTTAAACACTGAATATTTGAAATTATTGGCATGAAAATGTTCAAACTTAAACATATAAAATACCAACACAAAACATTGTCTATCTGCAAATTCAGTGTAAAAATATTGGTATCAGTATCTGCCCTAAAAAAACATATTGGTATAACCCTAATATCATAGCTCAAAACCAGCCTACGCCATAGATGTGGTTCTGAACAAAAAACACCCAAGGCTCCTGAGATCAAGTAAACACCATGTGAAACAAGCATGTCAAAGATCATGAGGGAAATTAGCAATTAGTAGACATTGGAAGGTATATATATGACCTATTTACAGTAGTGCTCTTTCTATAATTGCTGTCTGAGTTATAAAGTACCGGAACATCACTCTTGCTCTCTGATCAATCTGACATATTGGCTAATGAAATAAAACCCTCGACATTCTCTCAAGCCTTGCTGCCATCTCCTTTTGGGCAGTAAAAGAAAGTTGGTGAAATGTGCAATGATAAACACCCATAAAGCCCCGTCTCATTTTACTGAGAGGCCATTATCGTACCATCCTGAGAAGTGCTTTCATTCTCCGACAGTTAGTGAGATTCTTCTCATCTATAAAACATGCAGGTTACGTTGAGAGGTAGCTGTAAACTGCCAGTTTGCTCATTTAGTAATGTCTGGGGAGTGTAGCTATCAGGTATTCATCTTCCGCCTCCTGGCCTCTCGCTGTGGCCCTGACTGGGAGGAGACAGCCTCACAGTCATAAATGAACAAATGAATGGGTAAAATCTCCTGTCGCTCCACCACTACTTCAACAAATGTTTTATTAGAACTGCTACGGCTGAAAATGCCTTTTGTTTAATGTTTTTCGCTTCATGTGCTTAGGGAGATTACATAATTATGTCACATTTGTCAGAGTTACGTCAGTTTTGCCACTCCACTACAGTCTCTTGAAGGACAAGCCTGTATATTAAATAATTTGGGCCTAAAGGCTGGTTATATAGCGAGTTGGTGAATGTGATAGTTGGTGAATGTGAAGAGAATCCACCAAACCCTGCATTTGTAAGATCCCATCTCCGTTTGTACTATTCAATATGTTCTTAAATAGGCTAACTGTTAATGAAATAAAACTCAACTTCACTTTCCTCAGGTTGTTCGCGGATCCACGTACCGTGCCCTTGGGAAACATAGCCACAGACCCAGAAAACTTCACTGAATGAAAAAGTACATACGGTCAAACATATGGCCATCTATCCTGCCTTTGTGCAATAACAATGCAATCACAGGGTGAGTGTATTTCCCTAATGAAGCTCAGACCTGACCCTAATGTCTGCCTACGCACAAAACATTGTGTGGGCATGTGTGACTGTGTGTGTGCTGCCTGGCCTCTGTGACTCTTGGTGTGAGCAACAGACATGTTTTTTGTTGTTGTTGATGATATAACATAGCTTTAGGTCTTTTATGCAGGCCCAGCAGGCTAACCTGCTTGGCCTACACTGATATCAAGTATCAAGTGGGGGCGGCAGTAGCTCAGGAGGTAGAGTTCCCGCCCCGCAACTGCAAGGTTGGCGGTTCGAGTCCAGCTCCTCCCGGAGAAAAATCTGTCGTAGTGTCCTTGAGCAAGACACCTATCCCCAAATTGCTCCCGTTGAGCAGGTTGGTACCTTGCATGGCTGCCTCCGCCAACGGTATGACATGTAAGTCGCTTTGGATAAAAGCGTCTGCTAAATGCTGTAATGTAATGTAATGTAATGTAATGTATCAATACAAAATAGAGATAAAACTAGGCTCAGTATCTTACGCTCCTTTCACAGAGAGCTGTTTAATATGAAAGGAGATAAGGATGCAAAGCCTCATAGCTGGTTCTGTAATGCAAACCTGTCTTTCGTTGTATGCTATATTCCTGCATTTTCAAATGCTTCATCAGGGGAGAGGAAAGAACGAGAATGGAACATGTAGGCACCTTGGAGTGGTGCATTCTCCCTAGCACCTTTGTCAGTATAAAGCACAGGCCTGTTGCCTTTTATGATGATTAATTTCCTCGCATCCAGGTTTTCAAGGCCTTGCCGTCAACTCTGGGTGTGGGACCTCAGGAATCAGCATGAAAAACAGTGTGTGCACATGTATCCCTACCCCCTCCTCACCCCTCACTACGAAAAAAGAATATGCCTCCCGACAAGCACCGCAATACCCGCAGACAAGGACAAGGCTCTTTATTAAACTTTTTGCATAAAAGAACAAAGTGGAGAACAAATGTAGGTTTGAGAGGAGAGGTAAAATGAAAACAAAATCCCACCTAGGATACTTAAACTTGAAACTCTCTCTTACCCCTGAAGACCACCCTGCTCCTTATTAGCAGCCAGACAAGAGGAAGCAATACAAAATAGTAGAAACAGAATTCATGAAAAATGTATTACATGTTGATCAAGATTATCATAGATAAAAGACTATCCCCAAAGGTAGCTACTATTGAGATTAAGTAAGATTTCCGATTGCAGCTATGATCAATCACCTGTCACCTTGGAAACCCCCAAGAAAAGCAGGGTATGACATGGAGGGGGGCCTTCGAAGTTTAAAAGGTCCAATAAAAGTATTAATATACACAGCAGCATCAACATCAGTTGACTTTCAACACTGCCCTTTCCATGACTGACTGTAACTCCGTACCTCTGTGTCAATGTCGAATGAATAGGCTAATGTTAGACCGTGTTGTAGCAGGCACAGCACAGACAAAGGTCTGTCTGACCTTAACTGACAGAAAAACCATGAATAAATGAGGGATATCAACAGAAATTGGATTGCACTGCAGCTTGCTTTTGATGGCATACAGGATAATTGCCTTCACAATGCAGGAGTAATTGAGCAAAGGATTCAGGCATTAACAACATCAGTAATATTGTCAATATTGTCAATTGGGCTGTCTGGAGCTTTGAATAAATTCAATAGCAACTCATAACCAAAGCTGTACAGAAAGAAACAATTACTCATCCATGTCCCTGTTCCGTTGACACCGACTACTTCTCTTAACGGATTGTTAGAAAGCTTAACAATCGAACAGTATACAGTAATAGCATCTTCCGGGAATGCAAATTAAATATCCCATAATGCTGCTGGAATGTCATACTGTATGGCAGGTTATAGTTGTCACAGCCACAAAACAGAAAAAAGGAACGTACCATCAAACTGTCATAAAAACCAAAGTGTTAACGTCTGAATATGTTGACATGCTGCAGCGGACGGTTGTGATTGAGATGACAGCTGGTGTTTAGAGTGAGAGCCTAAACCTAGTTTACCATAATGAAGCTCTCAGAGGGAGGCAATGTTCTCCTCATGCCATGTTGCTTACCTTGGCTTCTTAACACTTCCAAACCTGAAACATTAACATTTTGGGACAAACACAAAGATCTCCTCGGTCGCTTGCTACTAACAGGCACTGGGTGTGTTTACACAGCTTGAGAGAGCTCCGCTAAACAAATGATTGAGTATGCGATGCTAACTTGCAAGAGTCTAACAAAACAGGAACAAATCCTCGTTTTGGGGTGCCAAATTGTCTCAGGATGTGTAAACACCATTTTCCTCTCTCTCTGTTGTACATGGGATTATTATTTGCTTGTTTATTGCTCGCTTCATCGGGAGAAAATGTCTGTACCCAGAATGTGAGAATTTAAAAAAGCTTCAATTCGAATTTTCTTATTGTGGCTAATTTCTAGCAGTACAGTATCTGTCCCAAAGAGGACGGTGGCCTTCCCCTCTCTGCTCACAATAATAATACATCCCGCAATTCTAACTTTGTTTCAGATACTGTTCCCAGGCTGTGCGGACTTGTCACACAAGCACAGTGGACTTCACTCGTAGTTTTGAAGTCAATCTGCTGCCTCTCAAGTCTGACGGTTGTGTTTTGGCCACTTCAGGTTTAGTTAAACAGAACATTGTGTTCTTCTGCTGGTCTCTGTCAAGACATCTGGCTAACTGACTCAATACACAACCACAACTGCCATAGAAACATTTTATAATAAAGAAGGTTGGCAGCAATGCAATATTTTGTGTGTATAGGTCTGCAGCGTATAACAAAATAACTTGCCAAGTACGTTTGTTTACCTATCCTATCACCGTCTCCTTAACATCCTCTACCCCCCCCCACACACACACACATTCAATCCATAAACACACACACACATATGTCTCTCATATCTCTTAGACATGCTCTGCTTACAATAACACAATGTAGTTTCATACTTAGGTTAGATGAAGCCTCATGCAGGACAGATCATCAATACAAATACTGCGTGACCTTCTGCTTCTCCTATCCGTCCCACTGGCCTGCTCAGACATGCCTCTTCATTAATTTCATGACCAGCATTAATTGGCCCACAGCTAATTGAGTTGTCTTCTAAATGGAAATCACTGAGTAGCTGTTATCGTGAAACGCATAACACACGTAGACAAACAAGTATCGCCTGTTACTGTGTTCAAATCACCCTACCAACTCCCCAGTGGAAACACCTGTGTAGAGTGGGTTTACGTGTTTGTATGTTGTGCAATGCACACAGGAGGGCCACACAAAGACCACCAAGCTTTGTTAAGGAAAGCAATGCTGTGTAGCCTGGGCAGTGTGCTACTGAATTCACAAACCAATATGTCTACACTAAGAAAAAAAGAGTTCTTGAAATGCAATGACTATATTACTAAAAGTAATTTATATTTCTGACTGAGAATAGTATATCCCTCTGTGTTGGATGGATTTAAAGTATGTGAAGAGTAGTCCTCAGTGTGTGAGAAGGGACCACTTCAACAAGCCGTGAAGGACATCAGAATTAGTATTTTGCAGTATTCAAGCTCCAGGGTCACAGAGCAGGTAGGCATATTTGAGAGGGATGTAAAACCTGACTGCTACAAAGCCTTGCGTCAGATGGCGAGCTTTGAAGAGTTATAGTGCTAAACAGAAGGGAGGAAGAACGTTTTAATTTGTGTTTCCAACAATTGCAAACGACCATTTCAAAAGTTCGGAATTTCTCAGATTAACCCTAAACTATAGTCAGTGGTAAAACCTATTTGGACAGTTAGGTGAAATTGGTTATTTTTGTTGTGAATGCACAAAATGTGTAATTCTGCTCCAAGGCTTGTGAGACGCAAGAGCACACACCATGAGCAAGTGATTCACACCATATATTCACTTGCAACATTTTAGAAATGCATCACTCGTCCCCCCAAATTGAAGGAAAAATAAGAATCAGGAAAAACTAATTTCAAGAAAATGTAAGGCATGTAAGATAGGTCATATATACATATACTCATATAAAAACAAAAACCTTGTTATGTTTGTGATCCATCAATGTTACCAGATTGCTGATATCCCCCTCTGGGATACTCTGCCAAGCCAGAAATGTAACCAGTTGCTTTTCAATGTTACTCAGTGGAATTTCAATAGTGGGTCGAATTATGTTGCCCTATACTTAAGTATTGTGTGGATTATGTGGATGACTAATTACATGCCCAAGCCCTGAACTAGGGCAAAACATGTGGAAAGAGATTAGTAGCCAACCAGTACATATTGTATTTGAATATTTGAAGAATTTGTCACACTGAACCATTTCATTTAAAAAAAAATAGATTTGTTAATTAATTCCAAAATGGAATTTAAATACACAATTGGAAATTCCATGCAATGGCTTGAAATCCATTCAATTCTCTGGCACAGCTCCCCAACCCCCACCCATCTCACCCTTGCCATTCCCTTGGGCTACGTTGGCCTGTTGACACAAACAATAAAATCACCTTTTCACAACAGAGACGAGTAAGCTAGCTAATTAGAGCTCAAATCCAACAGAAACATCTAGTGAATAGGCAATATATCATGATGCAAAATACTGTAATAATAATAAAGGCTATTTAGTAAGTAAGTAAAATGTTATTGATATAACATCTTTCAAAACAAGGAGTTACAAAGTGCTTCACATAAGGAATGCCTATATACACACACACACACGAACATACACACATAACAGGTAACAACCAATGAATCAAATAAATGATAAGAAAGCTGACCTATAAAAATGTGTCTTTAAAAGTCGCTGAAAACATTCAACAGATGCTGCCGATCTAATGGCTGATGGGAGGCGGTTCCAGAGAGTGGGAGCTAAGACTACAAAGGCGCGGTCACCTCTACTTTTTAATCTTGAAAAGGGGACAGCCAAAAGTCCTTGATCAGTCAACCTAAGAGGTCTCACTGGGGTGTAATGAGTCAGCAATTCAGTGATGTAATTGGGGGCTAAACCATGCAATGCCTTGTATGTGATCATGAGAATGTAAAAATCTATCCAATAGGTCACTGTAGCTGAAAGGTCTTGCATTGAGCAGTTGAAAAGTGGGGAGGAAATTGGGAGTGTCTTGAAATTCCAATGGGAGGAGAGTTTTTGTACAGGACAGAAAGTGAGTTTTGAAAGCCAGAACTCTCAGCACCTGGCAAAGTAATCATTGACTCATTGGTATTGATCAATAACCCTACCAATCCTCCGCAGACATATTATGGACATTTTGTGCTATGGGGCAGTAAAAACCGTACTTATTTCCCCTTTAATGAACAAGCAAAAATATATCCATTACCAATATCTGAATTCCTGTGCTTAACATCCTGGCTGTATCTGAAAGTTTTCCAAGCTCTTGGCTATACGGTATGAAGACAAATCATGCTGTACGTCCCAACAATTGGCGATACACACGGCATGATAAACGCACCTACATCAACTATAATGTGATGTGTTTCATCAACAACGCAGCACAGCCCCCAGAGGACTGCGGTGTATGAGGACGGCCATGTGGTGCCCGATTATCCTGGGAACATGGGTAATTAAGTACACAACATCCTCCTCCGAGTCTCCTGCCTGTCATAACGTCTTCCTATCTCGCCTCCTTCTTCCTCTTTTCCTCTCACCTGGCAGCGTTTCAAAGTATACCTATAAATATACAGCGTATCTGCACCTTGTCTTCATGTCTGTCTGAGTGGCACAACCCATGACAAAACAACACCACCACCCAGATGACAAACGCAATATTTTCCCCTCTACCTTCCTTTTTCCTCTTCCTCATTCCCACGGAAAAATACATTCTTATGAATCAATCAACACCTGCTCATGGCAGGAGTGGCAGGAAAAAGAGGAAGAAAGAAGGGGAGTTTTCTCCGTGCTCATATCAAAGAGAGGACTGTGACGAAGCCGCTTAGGAGCGGACTATTTACAACAGCCTGAGTTTCAGCCACTGGTCTTGAGATATAATTAGCTTCATCATCATGCTGAAGCACAACACAGTAATGCAGTAACCTAGATATAGCTGATAGTAGAGGGATATTTCATTGCTCTACAGACAAAGTAATGTGCCTCATTTTATTTATGTAACTATTTGTGTATGTACGGTACTTTATTTATTAATCTATGTATGTATCTATGAATGTATGTGTTTACGTAACTATGCATGTATGTATGCTTCTTTCTATTTATCTATCTATTTTTTGCTCTGTCTATTAGTCTCCCTCGTAAAAGAGATTCACGATCTCAATGGGACTACCCTTGTTAAATAAAGGCTAAATAAATTGAATAAAGTACGATAAGTACAATGAAACTCATTTGGAACAATCGCTTTTTCTTTGCACTCCTTGGGCCCTGTGTTTATGGAGAGTTTCTCGCCAGTGTCTGCTCGAGGCTGACAAAAAACCAATGCCACCCACAGTATTGGGAATTCGGCCCCATCACAAAGACTGCGTAGTCTTCGCCTTATCGGGAACCTTAATCTGATTTGTGTGTACATGGAGGGGGGACTAAGATTCTATTAAAGAGATTAAATTGTTTCCATAGCCAACTGTGGCATCAAAGGCCAACAAAATAGCAGCCCCTTACTTGAGTGGGCCTCACTAAAGTCACTTTTCTGTCCATTTCATCATGCTAATGGCAGCAGCCATCATCCCATTATAGCTCCACAGCCGAGCGAGGTTAAACAAATGCAGTTTGTTTGAGGTCACAACTTTTAAGTCAGGTCTCGCTGCTCTCCCCCGTACATCACAACATATCATCAGCTTGTCTATATCTACTCTATATAAGCAACCCTCTGACCCCTGCTGCATTAACCAACTCTCCACTCTCTGGCGCTCCAGGCAATAAGCATCTCTTATCAGTCTCTTATTTTCCTTTTATCCCAAATTCTTTCCCATGCTGCTCCCTGTGATGGGAATAAAATCCAATCTAACTTTTTAGTCAACTTAAAATCACTTTGTTTTTATTGGGACTTTATTAAGCAGTATGACAACTAAAGCTTCTAAATTTATATTCTCAGTAAATACGGCCTGCTTGACACAATAATTGTCTTAAACCACAAATGAAAAAAAGGATATTACACAATTCCTTCCCTTAAAATGGATACTGTTAAAATTAGTCATACTTGAGCACAAATGCGTTCTGCTTTTTGGGGGGTGGGGAAACTGATATAGCGGATTTTTTTTAATGGAATGTGTTAGTACTCAGGGTAGCACAAGAAAACATCCAAAAAGTGTATCATGGGAACTCTGGGTCTTTTGATTTTAAACACTGACTTAGATTGAAGTGTAAGCTGTAAGACCTTACAAAATAACAACTCCATCAAGCCTAACAAAATCATATCTCCTAGACATTTCATATAATGCTTACCATCATTGCCAGTATAACTTCAACTAGTTTCTATTACCATACCAGTGAACATAGGTCTTGGCTCTGGCTATAATGAGTCCACATTCCCTAAGCTCTACAGTAACCACACAATCACTTGTGTCAACAGAAGGGAAATCCATTTCATCAGGGGGTCCAGTTAGAGCTTCATTACCATATACAAGGGCAACAACAGCCACCTAGCCTCAGAGAGCTGCTGCTGATTGTTGGAGTCCAATGCATTAAGCGATAGACTATTTCATTATGAATGTACAATAGGCAGAGCATGTTCAATTAAAACATCATCACAGGTCGGTTCATCAAGGTGACATATTGCATCATACCAATTCTCCAAAGCTACAATATGCAATTGTGTTTTTTTTTAAATAACGGTGAAGACAATACAAATTGCAGTGACACAGAAAAAGTGTGATTACATTTCTATTTCAGTAACATCTTCATTTCCACTGGTAAAGTGGAGCTTTTTATGAGTAAAATATTACAGACCATTCAGTAATGGTGAATACAACTGAATTTCAGCATTTCAATATGTTTTTCCTATGACCTGGGACAATCCAGTTTGCATTAGTGAATATCGTTTTGCTTTATGTACAAAGTTATTGGATATTTTGAATTTACCCCTTAATTGTTTTAAGCTATGAAAGGCTGCTGTTGTTATGGACCTGTTCCATTATAAAAGATGTAAAACGGTGCCTCTGATAGCACCTAAGGTGATTTTCGAGGATAATGTGTACATTTTCTAGTTCAGCACTGTTATCACTATTATAAAAGATAATCTGGGTGTAAAATCAAATCCACAAATGTTCTTTTATTATCTTTAAACTCAGCCTCCAATTCATTGTCAAAGGAGCAGCTTCGGGCTTTATATTTTCATGATATTATGGATTGTTATCCTAAGCCCTAAAATCACTATTAAAAAAAATATTTTTTTTAAAAGGACTGCTCAGAACTTTTAGGTTTGTTAAAGTTAACCTAATTTTTTATTAATTCAGCCAGCATGTTTGACAGATAAGGATTCAAGAGTTTGAAATTGTGATATGGTGAGCAAGCAAATTAAGATACATTTCAAACTGAAAACAATGACAAATGCTGTTTCTGTCATAAAATGGTTTGATAGCTATAAATATACTGCTTATTTAGAGGGAAATTCATTTTGTAATAAACTGGATATTTTCTAGGTTGCTCCTGATCCGACTTTGTAAATTCAACCTTTATCCTTTCTTCAATAATTTAAGCTATACTTCCTACTATCTGCTTTAGAAAGCCACACACCCATGACTATGGCATTTTTATGCACACAAGAATGTATTTATGAGAAATGGTCACCTCCTTGCTTCTTAGATGACCCTCCATTCAGGTGGTGGTGGTCAATCCAGGTGGCTAAAATGAGCAGTAGTAGTGGATCATTTACAATTGAACCTTTCCCTGATGTCTGTATGAGTTGTAGGTTGGAAGTTAAGCTGGTAACAGACACTGGGAGACTTGACACCCCTGCCAATGCGATGCATTAAAGTAAAAACTGAAGTCAGCCTTAACTGCTGGTAACCAGCTGATAACCCTCTGCCCGTGTGAGATCTTGCACCCAGAAACACAGTGTGAGCAATCATGTTTTACAATGCAGACAACAAAAGTATCTGTAACGACAGAATACACATGCAGACATTTATCTGAAGACGTTTTGACAGTATTTTGGATGGACTGTATTGGAATCAATGTAAAGATAAGATAAGCATAGCTGGAAAATCTGCTGAAATGTTAAACGGTGTCGATTAATGGAAAGAGATAAATGAATATTGGATTTGAGGAAAAAACAATGGCAGGGTCCTTTATAATCAACTGCATGGTTAAAATTGAAGGCTTCTAAGCACCATGATTATAGTCACACTAGTGAAATGTTGAGTACATCCCAGAATACATACAGTATGCTTTGAGAATCACTTTTGGAAAAACATTTTAGGAGTGAAATGGCAACTATTCTTAGAATGTATTCCCTAATTGCATAGTAACCAGCTAATTTTAGCCTTAGAAGGATTTATGAAAAGGGCTTCTGGAGTGCTTAAAACGTACGATTGCTTTGTGAATTACTTTTAGTAAAACTTTTTAAACTAGGAGAGAAACATGTGATTTTAAAATGCACTCAAAATGGCCAGTGAAGAGCAACATTTGTGAACACGGCACCTGGTTCCCAGCTTTGGGAGAAAGTTGTACGTGCTGACAAATATTGAATAAACTCCCCAAGGTTATAGAAATTGTATTCCCATTTAAAGCCCACTCTACAAACATCACAGTCTTTCATTTCAATTGCTTAGAGGCCCTCTTATGTAGAGTGATTTTTGTGTTTAGCAAACAGAAAACATCAGGCGAGGACACAATTTCATATCTCCACACAGTACTGATAGACCTAGTTACAGTAAAACTGTATTAGGCTATTTTATTTCAGCCCAATAGGACCAGATATTCTTGATGGCCATGAATTTCTATTTTAACCAGTACATCCCCCCAAAGAAATGGGGACTGTGTGTAGCTAAAACATAAAATGATCAAATGGAGTTTCAAGTGGAAGGAAATTACGTCGCTCAAAGAAAATATCCTCCAAAATGTGTGCTTTAAATGCTTTCACTTATTTGTAACATTATGTCGCTCATTACCTAGAGGAGCCATTATACATAGGAAGCCATTATAGAAAACCTTGCCACCGCAGACCTGTAACCAAGTACCTCATCAGCATTTCTGCTAAGGGTGCACACTTCTCCGGGCTCCTGGTGTAGACGGCTTGTATTCACTTGCTTTAGCAAAGGTTTACATATTCGCAGCGCTAGAGATTAACTGAAATGCGGGAACTGAAACTAAAATGAGGGAACTGAGGAAAACATGGGGAGCAGGGAGAACAGAAGCAGTGAGAATGCACTGGTGCTGAAAGAGGGGTATTGTGAAGACCAGCGAATCGCCTGCTGACTCCCATGCAGAGCACACTGCCTAGGGATTGTGCAGAGAAACAGTCAGCAGTCAGGGGTTGATTTCTCCAATCCTCTCCTTTCACCCATGCCTCACTCCAGTAAAGAGCTAGTCCCACTCAGCATCTCCCCCATTCTTCCTCACAGATTTTCTTTTAAAATCCCTATTTCTTTCTTTCTTTTCTACATACACATCTACACACACCCCCACTTCACCGCAGCTCAGAAAAACAAGGTAGAGTACAGCCACACACTCGCTCTCTCTTTCCATACTAACATATCCCTGTACTGAGCTCCAAAATCAAAGTCTCTGTTTGCTTAATCTGTTTCTTTCTTCTTATTTTTTCTTCCTAAAATGTCTTTCAAGCTCCAGAAACGGCACAACATTCAACACTTGCACTGCTTGAGGACCAGAGACTGGAAATCTATACGATGCCTTGTAATTTCCAGTTGTCACCTCAAACCATTCCAAAGAAACATATGTGAAGAGGAAGCCAAAAAAGGGATTTATCCATCTGAAATGCAGCAGCAGCTCAGCCATCCTACTTCTCAAACTTGCTCTGTTATCAGTGACGTCAGTGATACATAGGTGGAGCCACAGTGCCCCCTACAGGTCACCAGATAAATATGCTTTATGGGCACTGGGTCTGTTCATCTGTTCGCCTGCCTGCTATGCTACCTGCTTGATGAAAGCTTTACCTGCTTTAGACTGCTACAAAGTGATATTTAATTCTTCTGCTA
>OMOT01059536.1:0-11179 GCA_900312575.1 Acanthochaenus luetkenii | reverse complement strand
CCATAACTACCCACTCAGAGAGCACTGTTTTGTTTTTCATTGAATAGTTATAGCTATCATAAATCCACTAAAGTACTTATGAGGAAATGATAGAGGATGCCATCAACAAACTGTAGGAATGACATTAACGTGGACCTGTGCCACTGTGTCTGTGGCTATGTTTCTGTGTTGATTTGTTTTGTTCGATTGTCATCATACCTTTGTGACCGTTTTTGTGTTCCCTGTGGCTGTTTGTGTGTGTTCAGACTGTGAAAACACATTTCCTCTAAGGAGGACAATAAAGGATCTATCTATCTACTGAAAATGTGATTATTTAAATCAAGTTCAAATTTCTTTCACTAAATAAAAACAATGTTGCTCTATTTCCTTTCTCATTTTTTGTGCTATATTTGTTTGACCTTTCTTTGCCACGTAAACTACCTCTACAAGTATTTGTGTTATCAAAGATCCTCAACTTGTGAGGGACAAAGGAAGGAGAAAAAGAGGGATGGAGGGCGGTGAGAGACTGTCCTCCTTTTAGACAAACCCCCACGTTCCTGTCTGATGGATGGGGACTGGCGTGTGTGCAGCATAAGGCAGAGCATTCAAAATGCTTGTTTCAGGATGGGGAGGAGGTGGTGGAATGGAGGCGAAGAGGAAGGAGGGGTAGGAGGAGAAAGAAACAGTGCTGACCGATCGGTGGCTTTCTCACCTTCACAACGATGACTTATGTTCTCTGTCCACCAGGGAGAGAAGAAGTCAGGACCTGGCCTCTTCAAGAGCACTGGCGGCGGCTCAGAAGACACTACATCAATTTCACTACCTAAATATTTATTTACGTGTGTGTGTGTGCGTGTGTGTGTGTGTGTGTGTGTGTGTGTGTGTGTGTGTGTGTGTGAGTGAGTGAGAGAGAGAGAGAGATGGGTCTTGGGTTACAAAAATGCATGACTGAGATAGAGGGAGAGGCTTGTTCCCACCCAAACACTCAATACGGTCATACACTATTACCATTCCAACCAATGGGAGACATTTCTCATAGTGCCAACCGGAAACATACTGACAGCACGGATTCCCATGATTATTTTCCATTGGCCACATTGCGCGAAAAAGTATTACCATTTTAGGGAGCACAGGGGAGAATAGGGAGCCATGTTGGCACCAGGAAGGCCAAGGATATTAGGTAAACAACGATGACGCTGACCGAAAAATTAGGGAAGCTGCAGGGTTGTTTGCAATCTGGACAACGGGAGAGAAATCAAGCTGAATCCAGAAGGAGGGGAAGCACACCATCTGGTTTGTCACCTCCGTTCACATTTACACCCTTGATGCCAGGGGAAACCCTGTCCTTGTGCCCTCTCTTTCACAGAGGTGATACTATTAACTGGACCGTTTAGTGCAGGATCCGGTGCGACCCGCTCGCCGCAGTCATTTCACTGTTCAACAGAGCAGCAAGTTCTCTCGGCCAGGGGCATTGATTTTCATTCCTGGTGTGACAGTGCAACAATCACAAGTTTGCCCAAGAAGTTTCCAGTCCATGTCCATGCTCTCTACTGCACTGTGTGTGCGCGCGCATGTGTGACAGTGCACTTGCATGTATGCGTGTGCGCACATGCCTGTGTGGCAAAAGAGTGAAAGAGAGAACACAGAGCATGGGAGGAGTGAGAGACTCTGACCTGCAGTCATACTGCATGGAGCATGGCTGCGTGGCTCAGGGAGGTATGGCACAGGGTGTGAATCTGCAGAGAGACAGATAAACCTGTCGAGCCAGACTCTCCGGGGGTTGGCTGTGTTGTCCAGCATGTCCATGGCCTGACAGAAAGTAATGGAGAGTATATGCTGACAAGATCCCATACCAGTGGGGTAGAATATTTAAAAAAAAGCCCTATGGAAAAGTACATTTCACTTTGGCACATCATACCAAAAGTAGGGTGTTAGTCTATATGGGCTTACTGGTGGGACAACCTATAAGATAATTCAATAACAGCTGACAAATGTCCAAGGTCCATAACAATATCGTAGTATCCCAGAGACAGAGATGGAGATAGATGCAATAAAATAAGAATCTTGGACAACAAATGTATTTCACCAGGGAGTATAGGCTTTCACAATGCAGAAAATGAGAATATGATGTCATATATTACAACCAGACCTTAAAGTTGGGGAGAGCGACAATACAAGTATTTTTAGAGTGCCACATCTACTTTTTAGAGTGCCACATCTACTTTTCATTCTGAAAAGCCTTCTGCTTTGCAGGCTAAAATATTATCAGAGCACTCAGAGTCATCTTCTAATAAATAAGGCAGTGCTCTCCATTAAGGCTTGTGACTCAGAGAAGCATATCATATTCTCTGGACACTACACACCATTATGCAGCACTGTTGCTGTGCTGCTACAACCACTGGGGTTTTCAATAAGGGGAACGGATGAACCATCAACCCCCAGCACCACTTACCTCCCCCACCCCTGGGAGAGAGTAACCCTCAGAGACACAAAAACTTGTTTTCTTCCTTCATTAGAAAGCTATCAATTCGCTACTAATACACAGCTCAATCTTTCCGCTTGTTAGTAGTTGTTCCTTGTAACAACTGAACTATTCTTCTTTTATTCTGTATTGCTTATTAATCAAATTTTAGTTCAAATCAATAATAAACCACAGTGACAAGACGATGGAATGATTTAAATAACATCCATTCAATGATTTCAAAATGAATTTTGCCTGCTCCGACTCTCACCTCATACAACACATAGCAAGACTTTGCCCAGAAATAGGCTAATTACTATGTTAAGAATGGTATTTTTTATTTCATGCTGACTGATAACACCCACAAAAACACAGCCACACATAACCCCTTGCTCCGACCACAGGATAACACCATATTCTACTCAATATTGGCTAGACCAGGGCATATAGCCTTCTGTATCGTACATTATGCTTGAATGACCATGAAGGTAAACAGTGCTGGTCGCGTACCAAGCAACCCCGCAGGCAAACACTGTTTGAATCGACTGCACATCAAAAACATATAAAAGTCAATCTCCACTGGATCATGGTACCCTGCCCTCCGAGGGTCACTGCTCTCATCAAACCTGTGAGGGCTGCAGTACGAGTGGCTCCATACACCTGAATACCAATTGCCTCTCTAGCACTCATCTCAACCCCTTCGGGTTCTTTATAGCGTTCATAACAGGATTCCCTGTGCACACTAAATTGGCTCCTGTAAAAAATGATCCAATGCAGAAAGATGGGAAAGGTTTACAGCGGGTAATGGATTAAGAGTCAACCCCTGTGCATAATTACCACAGTCATAGTTATTTTTAAAAAGTCCCCTCCACTTCTATCTTTACGACCTCATTCTGATATGAGATTGTTGATGGCACTCACATGAACTCCATGCAAACGACAAGGAGAAAAATGGAAGACACAATATTAATGACATGGATTAAGTCTAAGTCACGCTTGAGCCCTGCAATTTAGCATGAGGCCATGTCTTGATTATCTGCAGCAGTCTCCTCTTTCCATCTATCACTGTCCGATACCAAATCCGAAGATAAAGGCTACTAAATTCAATGGGTTAGCAATCAGTGAAATTGCCTGGTATTTGTCAAAATTACACACCACAGCATCTCCGCCTGCGTGATGAGCATAGTGCAGCTCATTTACAAAAGAGAATGTATCCTCTATGAGAATCTGGACAGAACTGTCTTCCACTCAGACTCAGTGGATCAATAGCCAAAGTAAACCAGCCTCGTCTGCACTCTTGAGGCTGTAACAAGTTAACTAGACAGTGTGCTGACCAAAAAAAAAAACTGTACAGATACAATATTGGGAGATCTGTCATACAAATCCCTGTATACACAAATCCTTGTCTCTCTCATCCCTTAAAAAGAGGAGGAGGACCACACAGAGCGTGCGGGTCTAGCAGTTGATGGTCGGGCTGTGCCATCTGCCTGAGCCGGATTAGATTAGATTAGATTCAACTTTACTGTCACTGCACAGAGTACAAGTACTATAACAATGAAATGTAGTTTGGCATCTAACCAGAAGTGCAAAATAGTAAAATAAAATGTCATGTGTAACAAAATGAGCATACAGAACAAATGTGAATATACAGTATGTACAGTGATATAAATGTGATTACTGTATATAAATATGGGTACAGGATGTAGAATATGGGTGGTGGTGGTGGTGGGGTGTTAACGCAGAGGACCAGAGCTCAACAGGGTGACAGCTACATGAAAGACGATGTTCCTGAGCCTGCTAGTGCGGGAACTGAGGCTCCTGGATGGAAGGGGGGGCAAACAGTCTGTGGTTTGGGTGAGAGGTGTCCTTTATGATGCCTCTCGTCCTCCGCAGACATCGCTGGCACTGGAGGTCCTCAATGGAGGGGAGCTGGGTACCGGTGATACACTGGGCAGCCTTTACCACCCGTTGCAGGGCCTTCCGGTCAGCTGCTGTACTGGATCCGGGGAGACAGGTGAGCTTTCAGTCTCCTCAGGAAGTAAAGGCACTGTTGCGCTTTTTTGACCACGGTGGAGGAGTTGAGAGTCCAAGAGAGATCCTCGGAGAAGTGGATGCCCAAGCTGGACACACACTCCACCTCAATCCCATTGATGTAAATGGGTGTGTGGTCGCAGCCTTTGTCTCTCCTGTAGTCCACAATAAACTCCTTGGTCTTCTTGGTGTTAAGAGCCAGATTGTTACCGGTGCACCACGCCGCCAGGTGCTGGACCTCCTCCCTACAGGCTGACTCATTGTTGTGATTGATCAGGCCTACCACCGTGGTGTCATATGCAAATTTGATTATGGTGTTGGAGCCATGCTCAGGAACGCAGTCATAGAGGAGAGGGCTCAACACCCAGCCCTGCGGTACACCAGTGTTCAGTGTCAGGGTGGAGGAGGTGTGGTTGTCTAACCTGACAGACTGAGGTGTGTTGGTCTGTTGGATGGTGCTACCCAAAGCCACCATGTCATGTTACGTCCACCCTGCCCTCCGCCCCGGCAGTGAGACGATTGTCACCACAGCCCCTCCTGTCCTGCTCTCTTCAGGCTCTCACCCAGGTGACAGTTTGAGCACCTACCTCCCAACCTCCGTCCAAACAGAATTAAGGAAGAATTAAAAACTCAATGAGCCTAATCATTAAACTTTAATGGGGGACATAAAGCAACTTGACACCTTCAAAAATCTATAGGCAGCCACCATAACAGCAGTGCCATGCTGGCCTCTCTTCCCTAAAATTACATAGACTAGGTTTCACATTGTTAATCAATCAGATAACGATTTTGTTCATGCCATTCACATGGGGACATTTCTCCTTTGCAAACCATACATTTCTAATCACAGTGCTATCGCCAGGGAGCAATGATCGAAAAGCTAACTCAGTTAGTCAGGAGACACTTAACTCCTCTATACCTGTACGCTATCCAGCTTTGCCACGGCTTACAGCACTTGAGAAAAACATCTTCTACAAATCATGTCTGTTCTTTATTAAGCAGTATCTCTTTACTAAAAGGAGATAAACTCCCACAATCCCTTTAGCTTATTTAGAAATAACTATTTGTCATTGCCAAAAATGCACCATGGGACCAAACGGAATACCTGACACAAGAGTAGCCTGCCTGCCTTCTATCAGGCGGTACGCGGGCACAAAATTATCCAGACAAACTGGCCCTGTAGTAGCGATTTCATCTCCTTCACTTTAATCTCCATATACACCCATATAGGGTCATATAGGGTCAAGGAGAAGCTTCATCAGTATGTAAATGTAGAAACTATGATGTGCTGGGATAATTAAATCTGTATCTGAGTATCTGAGTATTCAAAGTATTCCTCTAACGGCAACCTCCACCTTCACCTGTGATTTTGCATATCAACTACGCCTGCACGGCACTGCGCCGTTTGACTCACGTGGGAAAAAATTATTCTGACACTTTATTAAGCTTTAGACTAAATACTTTCACACTGCTCAAAGCTTCATGCACAGCAGTCCACTAGTGCCTATAGACTAAATGAAAAACAGCGTGAGAAAATGGAAATGCTGCCGGCTGGAGATTGGAAAGAGTGAATAGATGAAAGGCAAGAAGTCTGGCAAACTATCCAAAGATCGTATCTACGTGCCTTGCCCAATATCCGTTTGGTTTGTTTAATGAAACCGTTTACAGCACAGAACGGTGTTACTCACCAAAATTTGGATGAGAGCCACTTTGGCCAGAGCATGTCACACAATTCTCTAGTCTGATTCAACAGATAGATCATTTTTCACCATTATTTTGGAGCTGCATTATAAATAATCATCAATTGTCACATATGAAGAATCTAGCTGTTGAGCCCTTACAGCACTGTGAGGTTACTCAGGTCCTCCGATCAAGGAGTTATAGATATTCCTCATAAAACAAAAGGTGACCGTGCCTTTGCCGTTTTGGCCCCCACACCCTGTCTCCCCCTAACTATCAGATCAGCTGACTCTGTTGATTGCTTTAAGCAGCTCCTAAAAACCTACATTTTATATGTTTATAGGCATAATAGTGGGGGTTGTCCTGTTAGTACTATTTGTGACAGTATGTGTGTATTTATGTTTGGATGTACTTATTTGTATTCATATAGTGTCTTCTTTGTCTCAGTGAAGCACTTTGTAACAGCTTGTTTAAAAAAAGTGCTATATAAATGAATAATATTTGACTTACTTCTTTTGGGGAGCCACAAACAAAAGGCCCATGAAACTACATAATGATTAGCAGGGCCATAACAAGTTGTCGCACTACATTTCTCGTTACCCAAGCAACGGAAAAAAACATGTCCTTGTTTTGCCTAGCTCATTCCATTCACATCCACATTAAGATTCACGTTCACAACACACTCCCATTGTTGAGCATTAGTGTCATAGGTGGTGAATAGAAATGGAAAGTCCACCACTATTTTCTTATCAGTCCAGCCACCTGTACAAAGACAACCGGTCCTGGAGTAAGAATGAACTAACGAGCGGCTAAAGGAGAGGAGACATTCTGGAAATCATAAAGGAGTCAAGATATTCCTTCAACCCCTCAGACCCCCTGTCAGCCTGCTAAACAGAATGAACTGGTCCCTGGCCAACACGTGGCTCCATCAGGACCGAGAGAGGACTGCCTCCGCTAAAATAGTATCAATCAGCCCAATACAAAAACATGCAATGTTCAAACCTAAACCACATTCATTAAGCCTAGATTGCCTAGTTTTCTTTCAGCCAGTTAAATCACAAAACAAAGCAGGAGCCGTTCGTATTTTTAAAAAGCATAGTTCAGCTCGCCCACTGCACTCACCCTGATTTGTATAATGATTTGTAATAATATTGACTACAAAGCGTAATGAATGCAGATCAGTGATGAAGTGGGGTTGACCCGACATGATATTTCTAGTGCATCCAAAGGCTTCATCATACACTCCCCTCTGTCTTTACTGTAATACCAATACCACTGACCAAACATAGACCAAATGGAAAAGCATAACATTAACTCTATTTAAATAGAGCTTAAGCATATTTAAATACTATACAATGCACAACAAACAAGTTGCATTGTATAGCAACTGCTAAGTTTGTAAAGGTTTTGATAAAGCAGCACACTTGCCATGATATTTAGGTGTGTATTTGGTGTCTAATAGGTGTATTAGGCTACATCGTTGTCTTTTACATGATGACGAGGATGATTTATATGCCATGTCCTCCTATCATCAGGATGGGCATTTACAGGATAGATTAAATTGATTATCCATTTATTTCACATGCGTAATAAACTGTAATATTGTGCGTTTATCAATGGTGCGTAAGGAAAGAAAAGATATGAAACACACATGACTACAATGTAAACAGGAGGCCAAAGTAGATCTTGGTAATAGACTGCTGCTGCAAAATGGTCCCAAGCAGCAGCAGCAACAAGTAAACCAATCTTTCACCTCTGACTATGTGTGTAGGTTGTGATCAGCATGCAGAAAATTACATAACAGTAGCACAAATCTCTGAAAAAGCCATTTCTGCTAACCTTCCTTCACCTCTGGTGATAAATATACCACTTTTTTAAATCAAGTATCTTTCCCTCAGCATAACAGAGCTTTACCATGTTTTCCCCAACAGAAGCATTTGTTATGTGACCAGTAACCATTGTAACACACTCATGCCACATGAATGAAAGAAGAGATATGAATGGGGGAATCGTCAACTATTCTAAATCAATTACATAATTAACCTTGAACTACATTGGCACAAGGAAGGAGAAGGAGCTGGAGTTGCAGTTAATTATGCAAAGGCAATGATAAAAATTCAGGAAAGTTGGAAAACTGATCAATGAGATCAAATATCCAGATAAACATTTGTTGCAATCAGTTGCACTCAGCACTCTCTTGATCGGTCTCAGAAACCTGCACCTTCTGAAAAGTAACACTAGAGGGCAGCCGAGGACAATCGAAGAACTCATGTCTGCAAGCAGCAAAATGGCCAATAGTTCCAAGAGTTCAGAGGGAAGTGTCCTTACCAGCATTAACTACGGCGTCCACCTCCAGCATGGTGATGTCTCCTTTGTAGAGAGTTACTTTGTCGCTCACTCCTCCTCCTCCTCCAGTCAGCTCATTCCCTTCCTCTTTTTCATTTACTGGAGCACAAAAAAGATCACCTCAACTCACTACAGGATTAAACTAGCATTACTTCATGAAGAAAGCAGCACAAAGAGAAATAAAAGTGTCACTCACAACATGCACATGATGCGAGTGTGATCTATGCGAGTGAAATGTGCTACATTTGCATCAAATGAATATTCTCGCAGCTGTATCCTGGGCCACGTTATATTGCAATGTAAATAAGGGTGCAAGCAAAATCCTCTGAGGAATGAAAGACTGTGAATCACATCTCACGGTACCGTTGAATCAATTCATCTATGATCCCACTGTGCTATGTGCCCGGACAGTATAGAGATCATTTTAAGATTTAAAAAGGTCAAATAGCCCATTAAAGTAGATAATACTGTACTGTCAGTAGTCCAGACTGTGTTTTCACATTGCTGCTTTGGAATTCAATTGCACATTTGCGTACTGCTAAATAGGACTATTACATATTTGTTTCCCTTTTTGACAGCAAAAAAACCCATCCCAGATTAAAAAACACCTCTACAAAGGATGCGAATGCGAGGTTTGTTAACAAATGTGTTGTAATGTGTGGCAAATGTAATTCAAACTACAAACTACATGAACAAGCTAGACAAGCTCACTATACTTCCTTGAAGAGCTGAGAATAACTTTGAACTTAGGTTAATGAATATGATCTGTTTCTACTGGATGTAAGCAGATGTATAGGCTATAACACAGTTTGTTTGTTTTTTTCTCACTTGAGATTCTATCATCAGTGCTTCTAATTTGTAAAGTATTTTACTATTATCAATATTTTGGAGATTATTTGTAGAAATCTGCTTATTTGATCTACAGTATCTAATGCCAGAATTAAATGGCATGCCCTCCGAATTGAATTGTGGGGGATAAACATTATACAACTAATGTCCTTGTTATATTATTAACAGGCCAGGGCATGGGTCATCTATCGTTCTCTTCTTTCTTGTAGAGCTTTGCCTGTTGTATTCATAACATGGGCTCTAATCCAGGTTTATGTCTGGATTATGCTGTCCGGTCACGGAATTTAAGTTTATTCAACTATTGCACTCGTTTTAAATCTCTTTAGATAGGAGTGTCAGCTAAATGCCTAAAATGTCATGTAAAAATATTAAAACCCCTAGAATTATTACATAACTGTATTTCCACTGTGCAAACAGTGGCATAATTTGTCAATTTATCAGCCGTAACCAACAGGCGTTCAACAACTCAGGCAATGAGCTGTCTCTCTTACATTTACTTCCCTGTCTCCAGGTGGGAATCTTGTCCAGAGACATGAATTCATGGCGACGATACTCCTTGCGCCTCTCCTCATGATCTAGATTGAGCAGTCTCTCTGTGGAAGACAGTGAACATACATTTTAGAATGAATAAAAGCTGGTCCTATGGCTTGAAGAGAGAAGGAGAAAAGAAGGAAGAAGAAACTGGGCAATGGCATAGACAGATAGTGACACGTCTAACATTCATTTCCAACGAAAGCCACAAACTTTTGACTTACATATTCACTAAGTAAATGTATTTTTCTCCTTTCCTGCATGTCACACCTAACTGCCTCCCAGTGCCCTTCCTTTAGGTCACCTGTCCCACCACTGGTCCTGCCCTGAGTGTGGTTGGTCTCTGACTGGACTCTCCTGGCTGTGCAATTCCACCATTGACCGTGTCCTGTTCCCAATCTCTCCTGCTCCACCCCTCCTCTGGCTCTGCCATCATCCTCTGTCCTGTCCTGTTCCTCATCTCTCCTGCTCCACCCCTCCCCTGGCTCTGCCATCATCCTCTGTCCTGTCCTGTTCCTCATCTCTCCTGCTCCACCTCTCCCCTGGCTCTGCCACCATCCTCTGCCCTGTCCTGTTCCTCATCTCTCCTGCTCCACCTCTCCCCTGGCTCTGCCATCATCCTCTGTCCTGTCCTGTTCCTCATCTCTCCTGCTCCACCCCTCCCCTGGCTCTGCCATCATCCTCTGTCCTGTCCTGTTCCTCATCTCTCCTGCTCCACCCCTCCCCTGGCTCTGCCATCATCCTGGGTCCTGTCCTGTTCCTCATCTCTCCTGCTCCACCCCTCCCCTGGCTCTGCCATCATCCTGGGTCCTGTCCTGTTCCTCATCTCTCCTGCTCCACCCCTCCCCTGGCTCTGCCATCATCCTCTGTCCTGTCCTGTTCCTCATCTCTCCTGCTCCACCCCTCCCCTGGCTCTGCCATCATCCTATGTCCTGTCCTGTTCCTTATCTCTCCTGCTCCACCTCTACCCCGGCTCTGCCACCATCCTCTGTCCTGTTCCTCATCTCTCCTGCTCCACCCCTCCCCCGGCTCTGCCACCATCCTCTGCCCTGTCCTGTTCCTCATCGCTCCTGCTCCACCCCTCCCCTGGCTCTGCCATCATCCTCTGTCCTGTCCTGTTCCTCATCTCTCCTGCTCCACCCCTCCCCTGGCTCTGCCATCATCCTGGGTCCTGTCCTGTTCCTCATCTCTCCTGCTCCACCTCTCCACTGGCTCTGCCACCATCCTCTGTCCTGTCCTGTTCCTCATCTCTCCTGCTCCACCCCTCCCCTGGCTCTGCCATCATCCTCTGTCCTGTCCTGT